>VMBQ01010145.1:12348-28660 GCA_007657795.1 Dreissena rostriformis | reverse complement strand
GTGTAACGACGTGTTCTACAGAATGGATTTAGTATCGTTTTAGTTCTTAGATATATGTGAAGGATGTCGCAACGTTTACTGACGTCTCGAGACTCTTCAACTGAGCGGTGCCATTTGGGTCGATCTCTGTTGCACATTGAACACAAACGATCGTCAGAAGATTTTTTTCTTGCATTTATGTGTAGAAAGCCCTGTCAAATACAAACACCCACTTCTTGCGTGACATCAGTAAAGCATTAACATTGGCTAATCAAAGCGATTTTTGCGAAGCGTATTCAAATACTCGATTTACACAATAAGGTTATTTTACCATTTACCATTTTATGACCGTTTTAAGCTTTTTTGGTGCGCCAGCGCGAGACTCAGGATAGAAGGCGCCGAAGGAGCGTAAAGTCGCACGAAGCACACCTAGCGAAGCAAACATTATACGAAATAGTATACGTTTTCCGATTATTATTTTTTTGTATCTTTAAAGTACAATTGTCCCAAATACTGTTTTAAACAGAAATATTGACGAAGGACGGAAATTACAGTCGTTTCTTTCTCACTTCTAAGGCGAACTTTGTAACAAGTTTAAGTCAATGAATCCTCTTTTGGCGCCCCCTCATGTTTGCGGGGCAAATCCCATCCACCTTCCCCCACGCCCCCTATCTACGCCTTTGCTGGTTACACGAGTCTGTGAAAGTCGTTTATACAATTAAAGGGACTCATTCACAAATTGGCTAAATGACATATTTGAAAGAAATTATCAAAGATGCGAAAAAAGAATGAATGCGTTACATTTAAACAAGAAAGATACCATTCTTGAGTTACACTTATTTTGTCGTGTTCTGAGAAAACTGGGCATAATGCTTGTGCGTAAGTTGTCATCCCGGATTAGCCTGTGCAGTACGCACAGGCTAATCAGGGACGACAATTTCCGCTTTTATGGAATTTTTCGTTTAAATAATGAACTTCTTAGCGAAAATCCAGTTTAGGCGAAAAGTGTCGTCCCGGATTAGCATGTGCGGACTGCACAGGCTAATCTGGGACGACACTTTACGCACCTGCATTATGCCCAGTTTTCTCAGAACACGACACAATATTTAATATCGATTCGTTTACAAATAATCATCAATCGAAATCGGTTAAATTATAAAAAACATTGGTTTCTGCTTGTTTTTTACTACAAGAGGACCAAGATGATCCGTGCAGGCTCAAACGAGAAACTACAGAGTAATACTACTTGAGGCCCCTGGTTTGGGCTACATTTTACTAAGGGGGCAAACGATTAACAAACTTATAGAAGTCCACTAAACGATGTTACCTACTTACCAGTATATTTACACCTCTTGCCCTTGTCATCTAAGGATTTTTTTTTTAATCAGTTTGCTAAATATGTCCATACAAATCATGTCCCTCTTGAGCGTTGACCCCAGAGGCGTGATCTGGACGTTTGCTTTAGAGGTGTTATCATTTATGTTGCTATGTGACGTTATCATATATAAATGTGACGCGTGGGTATTGTTCAATTTTCGCCAAAGGAGCATGATTAGAATATACTTAAGAGATGCTGCTTAATTCCAAATATGAAAGCCACGCGCTTTGTGGTTTCACACAAGAAAATGTTCCCTATATAAGTTATGTAAAACTGGTGACAACCGGGGCGAGGCCAATTTTGAACACAGGGGCATAATTTGAACAAACTTTGTAGAAGACCTTTGGATTATTCTACATACTGAATATGAAAGCCATTGCCTTTGAGGTTTCCGACTAGTAGATGTTAAAAAGTTTTCCCTAATTAAAGTAAAACTGATGACGCCCGGGACAGGGTTGTTTTGACCCCCAAGTGCATTTTGTAAGAAAACTTTGTAGAGGACCTCTAGACGATGCTACTTAACAAATATGAAAGCGTTGGGTCTTCGGTTTGAGGCAAGAAGAGGTTTAAATGTTTTTCCTATGCAAGTTTCTGTTTAACTGGTGACCGCTGGGGCAAAGCATGTTTTTGCCCCATGGTCATAATTTGAAACTTCGGCGATGGCCTCTAGCTGATACCACTTGCCAAATATGAAAACAATGTGATCAACGTTTCAAGGCAGAAGACACCGGTCACTGTTATATGGACATCAATTAATACAAGTGTTCAAAAAGATCGCTTGATATCTTGCCGACAGAAGATGGGCTAGCTTTGTGTTGCTCTTCTGTTAAGACATAAACTGATAAGTTTGTTAATTAACGAACCAAAACTCGATTCCTCATTTAGAATAGGGTTGGAAAGTGTTGTTTACATATGTACACAGAGAATACTCAATAAGTGTTGATTACAGGTAAGTTTAATAACTGAGGCAAAGAATACCTAAATCAAGAGAGTTGGGAGTGGTTCAGGTTTTATTCAGGGCAAATACGTTCGATCAGGCATAAGTAAAAATAAACATTTCAATATTACTTGAAAATAATAATTAAAGGGAAACCAAGTGATTTATGAGCTTTTATTGCATGACAAAAAATTAATAAATAACACACATGCACAGGTTCTTGTAAACGGTTTGCATAAATGTCACCAAACTGGTTAATTGGCTTGCGTAGCTATACAATGTCAAAAATGGAAACACAGCACATACTTGGATTTCATAAGATATATGTAAAGCTTAATAGACGTGTTCTTATATCATTTATTTATTATATTTAGTTTAAAGAACAACTTTTTTTAAGTCATAACAGTTCCAAAAAAAAAATTGATATATTATGTTAACATATTACATACACATGTTATGCTGCTTAAAAAAACTTATATTTCAAACAATGATTTTGATAACTTTTTATAATTTATATTTAAAGGTCTAACATGTAGATATATTACAATGAAAGAATACGAGTTTTTGTATTTACATTCAAACTTCTAGATGTTGGTTTTTCAACTGAATGCAAAAACAATAGAGAAAACATTCAACGGTAAACAACGAAACACAACCCTGTTATATCATTACCATTATGATTTTAATATGCTAATGATTCATATATGTTCTCTATTAATACATATGATTCTAAATATATTAATCATATGTTTTGTATAACATGACTAACAAAAATTGTAGTGTACTGATTATAGACATGAAGATGTGCATTGCACATGTCATAAAAACATAAATTATGTTATATTCTGTTCTAACATCATAACCAGTATAAGAAAAACATTACACTTCAAATTCTCATAATGGAATGTTTACAGTTAAGAAACATAATTACACAAGAGTTTATATTGTAATACAGAACTTTTTTTGTCAGTGGCTAATTAATAATGACGTCATTTTAATTAACTTCAAATGGTACAATCTAAAAGACCATCACATTCATGCATGGCACAGGTAATATTGCATATGTGCGTATCTGTAAAATGTTAACTATTTGCAATGTTACAATTCACTTGTAAAATCAATGAGTTTGTAAGTAAAGACAACCTTTGAACTCTGAACATTTAAAACAATATATCAATATCAAATCAATTCAATTCGGTACAAAAGCATTTGATCACATTGTATGTTTAATTGCTTATAACCAAATGGACAGAGGTTTTCAGATATTAAAAATAAAAACAAATAGAAATTTGGTCCCAACATCGACAAAAGTCTAAACTTAACTTTTCTCACATATATACACAAAAAGGCAAAATGAGTATTATAATATAAAGGATTAATTTAAGAGGTGAACATTTAGAAAAATTTACAATATTGTGATAAAAGAAACGATAGGCAAAGTTACCACTGCTAATAGGCAAACAGCTCCAGTTTGTGTGTATTATCATGAAAACATTTAAAATTATAGTTTAATACTATAAATATACGTGTACAAATATGATAAAATAAAAACTTAACTAGCATGCATGAACTGTAAATAAATTATTAGCTTAACATTTCATTTATTTATTTATTAATAACCTCTGAATGAAAAACAATAAATAAGGATAACATGAAACAAGAGCCCCGCAGAGCGGATGCCAACGCTTGGCTGCGGGTGCATTTTTGAAAAACAAAACACAAAAAAAAACAGTTTTTTCGACCTTTGACCTTGAAGGATGACCTTGACCTTTTACCACTCAAAATGTGCAGCTCCATGAGATACACATGCATGCCAAATATCAAGTTGCTATCTTCAATATTGCAAAAGTTATGGCCAATGTTAAGGTTTTGGGACGATGCGGACGGCGAGCTGGCTATGACAATACCTCGGGTTTTCTCCGAAAACAGCCGAGCTAAAAAATTACACTTAAAACAGCATTTGAAATGTAAAAGTCATTTTACTTTGCAATGAAAATATGGATTGAGATCAATCATCTTTCCTATGGCGATTCCCGTTAAATGTACCCAAAAATGACGTTTAAATGACTTTTGTAATACATTTCAAAGTAGGATTAATGGTGCTTGTGTGTGTGTGAGTGTACTTGCACATTTGGATGTTTGCTAGTGCATGTTGATGTGGACTGAAAATTGATATTGTTTAAGCCTAAGAGTCAGAAACGAAAATGCTTATTGATTTTTTAAGAGGCCATGGGTCCTTTATGACAAAACCTGACCCATTTTCTAACTCTGCCTAGATATATTTAATTTAAATCTTCTAAACAAGTTTTAAAGGACTGGGCAAAACATGTGACTTCTACAGAGATCAAAAGCTTTTACTTGCATTAATTTTGAACTAGTGTTTTTTCTTCTATTTGACAGACAAACATTATTTTTACTCCAATGACTCAGTTTTGAACTCAGTCTAGATATTCCTGGGAAAAACGTTTTGACCAAGTGTCATGAAGATTTGGCTCAAAATCTGACTTCTAGAGTGTGCACAACCTTTTTCTTAATTTGACAATGTGACCCAATTTTTGACCACATGTGACCCAGCTTCACACTCAGTCTAGATAGTATCCAGAAAAAAATGTTGTGACAAAGTTTCATTGAAATTGGGCCATAATTGTCACGTTTAGATTGTTAACAAGCTTTTTCCTTAATTTGACCAAGTGACCTAGTTTTTGCATGAAAAAAACAACAACATATTTAAACTGGGAACATTAACTACAAACCTATGCCTATCTTACAGAAAAAGTGCAAAGATTAATTCATGGCAAGCAACTGTTGTTAAGATGGAATACACGTTTGAATGCAAGTTGAAAACAGGTTTTATCTTTTAAGTCACAAGTAGAGTTGTTTCTTTCATATTTGTATCAGCTTTGTTCAGAATCTACCAGACAAATAACGAGTGAAGATTCATAACTTATAACTAAGTTTCATAACTTATATTTCTCAATTATAAAAATAATTATCAATTTATGGCAAAAAAGTTTTTTTTTTTAATATTTTTATATTTTAAATATTAAGTTTATAACTTTTATTCTGTTGTTCTTGAGCTCTAAAAATAACTGTCATAACTACTTACCAGTATAATTGGTAAAACTACAATGCAAAAGTGCATTAAAAAAAGGAACAAAAAACAACGAAATTAAAGTATCAAAACAAAACTGGAAGAAGACCATAACTATTAATAACTAATACAGTATTTGTTCACGCTGGAAACTGTCACCCATATCCCCCGCATACACCCGAGAACTTGAAGACATCGCTCTGTTAGTCAGAACCAACTCAATCTCCTGAAAATCCACCAGACGAGCCACATCTTTATCCTTCCGTAATACAGTGTTGGGAAGTTTGCGTATCTTGTGCACAAGTTTCCTGTCCACTCCAAGCTCTCTCGTAAGTAAAGTCATCAGGGAGTCATACGTAAGATTGCTGCGACTCAGTTCCACCTCTATAAAGTCTCTGTCTGTTAAATAGGCTACCCTGACTTTTAAAACAAGTTCTGAAAAGCAAGTTTTACTATATGTTTTAAATTTTTTAATGCATTTCCATTTTAATTGTTGATGATTAAAAGGAGTATATGCGATTTTAATGCCAACATTTTATTCTCGCAATCTTGAACCAGCATATGCATATAACAGAGGAATATTAAAGAAATTTAAAGTTTCGATATGGTACCATTAGTCAATTATTGTTGTATTTACTGTTTATTAATCATTTTTACGCTGATAGCGACATTTTACTCGTTGTTATCTGCTCCTGAACCAAAATTGTGTCCATGTGTAGTAAGGCCGAATCTGCACAGTCTAATGGGGATTTCGCAACAGAGTAAATGTCTTTTGTATAGGAAGGAGTTATTATCCTCCTTTCAAACCTTGTTTTGGTGGGTATAGTACAAATCATGAAAAATAAAGTGGCAAAAAAACAAACCCAAATACTTCTTACCATTTGGATCTACATTTGGAGGTCTCTGAGTGTTGCCATTGACGACAGGGACATGGTATAGGGGTTCCTGATGTCCCGAGGGTGGTTCAGGGTCCCCACTGCTATAAGGGAACACTGGGTACTTGAGATAGCTGGGTGTGATTGGCAGAGGTTTACCATCCTTGGTCCCCCCAGAATCTGTAGTGTACATTCATAGCTGTATGTATTGACTGAAAACGCACACAATTTAATTAATAAAGATTAGTCAAAACAATGTATGATGTTCCCCATATTCATGTAAAGACAAGTAGCCTACAGTCGAATTCACCTGTTGTCAAAAGTTTGTGTTAACAAAGCCTGCAATGCCCTTAATAAACAAATATATAAAGAGTTTTTATAAGTTTTGAGACATCCTCTCAACCCCACAAAAAATAATGACAGCAAAAAAACAAACAATAAAACACATGTCTACAAAATCTTTATTGCAAGTGATGGTAAAAACAAGTCACAACTAAGATTATTCTCAAATGTTGTTTGATGAAAATTCCGGGAATGTTTACACAATTTCCTCATACCATCAATTTTTTTAAAGATTTTTTTCAAAATAAACTTTATATTCTGAGGGAAATATAACGATTGATATATTGAGAAAATAATATATTTTTTAAGCAGAAAAATGTTTTTGACATTAAGCCCAAAGTCCCAAATTGGCCATACAAAAAACTGTGCATTTAAGTTCCCAATATTCATGACAAGAAAAGTAGCGTACAGTCCAATATGTGACGTATCTCTGCGGTGTTGGTGAGCTGGGCAGGCAGCTCCTTGCTTGTGTTCTGAACATCCTTGTCCGCTCCCTGATCTAACAGGTACTTGACAACGTGCACATGGTTGCGCTTGCAAGCCCAGTGTAAGGCTGTCCTGGAAGATGGAAAAACACATCCATAAATTATCATTTGTTTGCAAAATACTAATTTCCCATTTATGTGAAGAATAATCACTTGTTTTTCCTACTACCAATTTGTGAAGATCTGATAAAATCTGTTTAACATATATGAAAAATGGCTAAAACGTGGAAATTCCAATCAACCCAGGCCATAATTGTTCAAGTTAAGTGGATATTTGGTCACTATAAAATTATGTTTTGATATAAAATGTAAGCATTTAGATTTCAAACATATAAATAGTCTTTTGGGAATGAGAATATAGCCCCTTCTAAAAAAAAAACACCAAATAAGACGTCACATTTAGACTTTGTTGATATGCTACTTTAAAATAGCACAGGCTTTTAATATGATCAAATATTATCTTAAGGGGTGTTGTGGCAGTTTATTTAACCGAGGATATATTTATAGCAACACCGATGCTATTATCACAACCCAATAGTTTTGTTATCAGAATCATCACAAATTAATGACCGAGTAGGTTCATAATAGGTACTCAGTGGTTCGATCCCAGGGGCGGTTAACTTTAAAAAAAAAAATAATCTTTCTTTTATTTCATTCTTGTTTTTTCCCTGGAGCTCTTTAGTCCTGNATGCCTTCGCTAGAGTTGTCTCCTCTAAGAAGTAACCACTATTCCGATTGTCATGATCTTAGGTCAAGGGGTCTCCATATCTTGCGGAAAAACATTTCTGTGACAAGCCCCAGTCCTGTGACTGCAAGCTTTTAAAATACCACGTTCTGTTGACACAGCCTCTTTAAGTTGAGCTATATTTGTTGGAAGCAATCACACACAAAAAAAACAAGCAAATTATCCAAAAGCTTGCAATTCGAAACTCTGGACAAAATATCAATGGGCAATTACTTTAAGAAAGTGTAAGGTTATGGTTTTTATGCATGGCACTTCTTTTCATTGATAGATATACACCCATGAAGTTTCACATTGAAAACTTGTTTAGTATCTGAGATGTAGCCCTTAAAAAAAATACATCATACACAAATAACAAAGGGCAATAAATCTTATGAGAGAAACTGTAGGGTAAAGGTTCTTTTGCATGGATCTTCTTCTGATTAACATCTATACACCCATGACATTTCATGTTGAAATCTTGTATTGTATCTGAGATATAGCCGACGGATGGATAGACAAGCCAAAACTATATCCCTTTGGGGTAGGGGAAAAAAAAAGAATTGACATTACACAACAAGTCAACAAATTGATTACAGAATTTTAATGTACAAATGTAACAGATTGTATAGTGATTGCCTATCACAGAACGCTAATAGAAAGTAAATTAAATAAAGAATAAATGAAAGTATACAAATATGTACATCCTTTAGTAAATTTCATGTGACAAAGAACAACACAATAGTTGATAGATAAAACACAAATAATACCATCAACATTTAGAATTTAAACATATCACAAACTAAATTCACAAGAAAAGTTGTCAGTTTTTTAGTCTAATAACAGATAAGACAAAGTAAAAAAAATAAAAAAATCCTCAATGTGCAAAAAAATGTTCTGTGATAAAGGGTGAATATAACAACAGAAGTAAACTCTTCAATTCATGGATGAATATCATCAATGAATTATGATGTTCAAAAACAAACAAACTACTATCATGGTAATATTCATTTACCCTCAACTACACAATTTCATATGTCACATACATTTCTACAAAATAACATCTTACAAAATTNGAAATTTTCAGGTCTAAATCGGGACATTCCATTAAAAATGTCGGGACATTTGACCAAAAAGCGGGACACCTAAACGATCAATCATGCCACCTTTACTGTAGTCAGTAATCAGTATATTACTTACAAATGTGTATCGGTCAGTGCTCAATTTGTTTGATACACAAAACTGGTGTTTTGACATTTTTTTAGCCTCAGCTGGTACAATACACAGAATACCGCGTAATATAATCTTTGGACTTGATTTGGGCCATGAAATACAAATGCAGTCGGCTTTTAATCACTATGATGCATCTATCGCTAGCAATAAGCGACCCCTATCATATAAACACCATGGTGTGAATGCCCGATTAAATAAAAAAATTGCCGATAGAGCACAGATAAGGTGTCAAAAACAACACTGGATCACTCGACTAGTAGATATGGTTTGTTAATTAGGGGGCAATAAAGGGACTAGCAATGGTAATTTAAGCCAGGCGGCGATTAAATAGCAAATTTTATTGTGAACTTATAGAACATTATGTCGTTTTGTACGAATGTCGGGAAAAATTGTGTCACATCGGGACATCGGGACAAACAACCCAAAAACAGGACTGTCCTGCCAAGATCGGGACGTCTGGCATGTATGCAAAATAACATCTTGTATTCTTTGTTTGTGATTTTATTCTTTTTTGTGTGTTTTATTTAACAGTGATTAATGCTTTATAATTATTATATTAAAAATACATTTTATTATCAACCTCACACCAATTATGAAGCCTACATGGTTAAAAACGTATGGCCCATGATAAGTAATTTTAAATATGTTTGGATTATTTGATGGTGATTATGTTTTCAACATTTTATATAGTGATTCACTATAAGTAACCAAAAGAAAGTATAATGTTTATATCTTGAAAACCAACATCATCAAGATGCAACGTCAGGCCAACATCAATTTTGAAGAGGATTACAAATTGTTACAAATCTTTAATGAAAATTAGCCCCAGCACATCTGAAAGTCCATGGCAACCGTCTAATCGGCGTCCTCATCCTCCGCATCGGCGTGGCGCGACCTCTTGGATGGCACAACTGCCCCGCCCATGCCCCCAATGAGCCCCGCGGCGGTGTTGAACAGATTGATGGGCGTCTTTCCGTCCGTGATCACAGTGGACTTCATGCCAAGTGCCTGAAGCATCCTGACCTGCATGTCTGGCCCTGAGGTGGCGATCGCTTGCAGGGTGCTGGCACCAATGGCGTCAACCATCTGCTTGAATTTCTTGGTTTCGATATCCGCAGTCTCTCGAGATTTTGAGAGCTCCATCTCGTTTTGTTCCTTCAGGAATTTCAGTTCGGCTTCTCTGGCGCTCGTTAGGCGTGAGAGCTCTGATTCTGCCTCAATCTTCATGGCTTGGGACTAAAATATTCAAGTGTTTGTGGTTACAATGGGCAGATATTATAACACTATTTTAGTCTGGATGTTTACCAGATAAAATGAAAGAACATTTCATTCACTATGTTATATAATATGTCAGATGAACATTGTTACACATTTTTAACATTTGCACACATGATCTTTGAACTGTCGAATAAAACAGTTTAATATGTAAACAACCATTATATTGAAAAATTCAATACCATGAACACATGAGTATGATTCCAATGAAGAACTTATCAAAAGATAAAACTATCAGTCAAAATGTTCTTCAATTCTTCAAACAACCTCACTTTTCAAAATGACATTATTTATCATTTATATCGGTGGCACAGTGGATATGAGGTATGCCTAGCAATCAGGAGATCATGGGTTAACCCTTTGAGCGCTGGAACCGGATTTTGAAGGCCTTTGCAAACCGTTTGGATCCAGATGAGACGCCACAGAATGTGGCGTCTCATCAGGATCCAAACCTTTTGCTATTCTGATAGTGGTCTTTGAAAAAAAGTGAAGAAAATGTTGATTTTAGAAATTCAGCAGACGACATTTTAGCAGACAACAAATTTCCCAGCATGCAAAAGGTTAGATCCCCACTCTGAAGGCATTCTCAAGATCTTCTGTTCAGACACCAAGAACTTGTTCAACACCACAAAATTGACTCAATAGTGTCTAACTAAGACTTAAGGCTTTCAATGCAACTGAGCTAAAATAAATAGGTCTGAACCAAAAACTCATCGCTGACCATCAGCAGTGTACCTTGAGTTTGGCCTGCTCCACCGCAGCCTCTCCCTCAATCCTGGCGGCCTCAGCGCGGGACTGGGCCTCTGCCTTGGCCTGACCCGTCGACTCGACAGCTGAGCTAAGTGCCTGCAACTCCAACAGGTCGCGACGGGCTTTCTCGGCCTCTGCTTCGTCGCTGATCTTCTGACGTTCCAGACGACCCTTGGCTTCTTGCTCGAGCCTCTCGGCCTCGTGTCTAAAACATGATTGGGAATGATGGTGGTTTTATTTGTTAAAATTTTGAGATTGAGCCCTGGGGTTGTAAATATTAGGCAATTATTTCATTATGAGTTTATGAGTTGGTAGTTAAGATCACTTATTGTATCCCCAATTTGTTTATGTAAAGAATATTTTCCGAATATTTGCTGAGGTAAATAAAAGCACAAAATGGTTGTATAATCTAATCAATATACTTTCAAATCCTTAGGAAAACAGCATTGAACAAGCAATAAATATTATTCTGTTGGTCAATCCCTCACCTTGCAGTGGCCTCCTGGGAGTTGGTTGTAATCTCGATGGCCAGTTGCACGGACTTCTGCAGCGAGTCACGAGTCCGCTGGTCCACAGGCTCCACGGACTGAATGTCAATGCTCGTGATGATCAGGTTGTTTTGCTTGAAGATAAAGCAATCCCGAACTTTGTCTTTTTCATCAAAACCAAACACGGATGAGCGAATTACGCGGGCAGAGTTTTTGTGGAAGTCGTCAAAGGGCACCTGCGCTACCGCCCCTCTGACTCTGGAAGCAATGGCTTTACACGCGTCGCCAACGAAATCTGGGACACTGAATATCATGGTAGCTTCTTCTATGTTGCCTCTGTTCTTGATTGCAAAGTGCCTGGAGTCAAGAAAGATAAATGTATTAATTTGTTCACTAGATTCACAACAATTGGAGTTTTTCTCTTTAGTTCGTCAAGGCTCCATAAGAAAAAACATGAATAAGTAACACTGAAACAAATGGTAGAATGAAAAACAAAATGGAAGAAAATACAAGAAAAAACTTTAAGATAAATGGCATTACAGAAAACTTCTCTATGATATTGAAGCTACGCCATGTACCTAATAACATGTTGCAATTTTCAGATACATATCTTACAAAGTTGTAATTTATGGATTAAAATATTTCAAACAACATTTTCAAATTATACATGTATGTGTATAATTGTAAATTATTGTGTCATGGAGTCCAGTTCAACAACATGCAGACAAACATATATCGTACGATTCCCTTATTCCGAGCGCCTCCTGATATCGATAACTTTGTTTACATTTAGAACGCAGCTCTCGTGATGACACGCATGCGCTCCGAGTATTTTATTTCACTAACATTACTACGCTTTAAAATAAATACAAACACAACCAAAATGATGAAAAACAGACGTAATTGCATTTCAAAATTTTACTTCAACTAAAATAATCCAAATTTATCCATATTCCATACATTTTATTGGTCCTCTTCATAAAATGTCCACATACATAGCAAAGTGAAGCAGACGACTGCACTACTGTAGTGGTAAGACAACATTTTAAAAACAAATAACTTTCACTTTCTCACGATTTTCAGATAATATTCCATGAAAACATCCTAGATTTTAGCATAAGAGCACTGCGCGCACACCGTGCAAGATGATATACGCGACTTCAGTGGGAATACCCCTGTTCTGATTGGACGATTATTGTATAAAATCTTAAAATAATTTGGTGAATCAAATTTTCAAGTTTAGTTGGCCTTATGCCTTGCAATCGAGCACTCTCCCTTTCCAGTGTCACATATCGATACAAGGTTAACACGCTCGTAATGGATGCTTATTGCGGGTGTGTATGGAAATATCTGCTTTGCTTGGTTCAACACGCTGTAAATAAACAATTTTGACATGGGTATAACAGGAATTAAATAAATATTTGAAGGTAAATCGTTTATTGTTGCATTGACTTTTTTGTTTGCATATACTCAGAAATTCTTTAACTGCTTTCCTTAACCGCTCGATACAAGGTAATCAGCGGATATACAATCATTCGCAACATCATTAAATCACCCACCAGTTGTAGGACAGCTGCAGTGAGAGACGGGCATGGTCGGAGGTCTCCACGGTGATAATGTCCGTCATGAAGTCAGGCCCAAGCATCAGGCATAAGGCCTTGATCTCGTTCGGCTTCTTGGGTTTGCCTCCAGAGATGCTCAGCTGGGTAAACTGCTCATCGGGTCCAAGCATCACCAGCTCTGGGCCAAACACCACTCTAAAGAGGGGAACCGGAAGAATTATCATTATTGTAAATTTCAGTAATTTTTAATATTATGCTGCATTATTAAGTATGAGCAAATATGAAAAATATTAAAGATACAAAAATATAATTTTCAAATTCTTTTACATTAATATAATAATTAATATATGTTATATTCAACCTAACATTGTACTCAGGATATCAACCAAATAAAGAATCATCCCACCTTGCTTTCTTCTCCTTGTAGTCATATATCTGCACAGCGGCGTTGTGAGGCACCCGGAAGGATATCACCCGGGTCTTGTCACGGGGTTTGGCACCCTCTGCGGGCCCCGTACGTCGGTCACTGCGATCAGCTATAGGATCCTTTGCAGCAGCAAGAAGGGCCTCTACTGCAGGGGGCAGTTCCTTGGCCCAGAGCTCCTCGTCTTGGTTGATCATGTACGTCTCACCAGTTACTGCACGAACCTAGTGTTTCAGATATTGGGAATGTTGATAAACCATGGGGACTATTGATAAGCCATGGCGAAAAAACACGAGATTCGAAACACTTAAGTTTTCGGAATGGAAGAGAGTTCACTACGTGTACTCAAACATAAAACACGCACTTATTTGTTGTAGAAACAAAACAAAAACGAACCACATTCATACGCGTGTCGACTAGTTTCAATGCATGCGATAAGCACACTGATGCGCATGCATGGGGGAAGTACCATCTAATTAATTACCGGTATAGTCTAATTTATGAAATAAAATGACTATTGATAAACCATGGGATCTATAGATAAACCATTAGGACAATAAATGTAGATAAACTATTTGGACTATTGATAAACCATTCACGGCATTGGTACCATGAATAAACAATTGGAACTATTGATAAACCGTTGGGACTATTGATAAACCATTTGGACAATTGATTAACATTTTGGACTATCGATTTAACCAAAAAGACTTTTGTTTAACCGTTGGGACTATTGATAAACCATTGATACTATTGATAAACTATCAGGACTATTGATAAATCATTGGATTAATAATCAACAATTTCAAATGGACCATAAATAAACGATTCAAACTATTGATAAACCTTTGGGACATTCTGGACCATTAATTAAACAAATAAGACTTTTGATAAACCATGGGAACTATTGATTAACAAGAGTTCCGCGGTCGGAGACATATGCCCCCTAAACAGGGCCTTGATTTTCACACTTATTGTGACAGTGACCTTGACATTTGACCAAGTGACCAATTACAATAGGGGTTACTACTGTCCAAAGCCAATGCAAATGTGAAGTATCAAGTTAATCGGTCAATTTGTTGACAAGTTATTGATCGGAAATGATTTTCGCACTTATTGTGACAGTGACCTTGACCTTTGACCTAGTGACCCCAATTTCAATAGGGGTCATCTGCTGTCCAAGGCCAATGCACATGTGAAGTATCAAGCCAATTGGTCAATCCGTTCACAAGTTATTGATCGGAAACAAACTGGTCTACCGACAGACTTACAGACCGACAGACACACAGACCAACATCCAGCAAAACAATATACCCCCTCTTCTTCGAAGAGGAGCATAAAAATTCATATATGAACTTTTAATAAACCATTGGGAAAATTAATAAACAGTTGGGAAAATTGATAAAACCATTGGGACAATTGATAAACCATTGAGCTATTGATGAATGATAAATCATGGGGACTATTGATAAACCATTTGGGCTATAAATAAACCATTGGGACTATTAATAAACCATTGGGACTATTGATACTCAGTTGGAATATTAGTTAACCATGGGGACTATGATAAACCATTGGGACTATTGATAAACCATTGGGACTATTCAGCGCTATAGATAACAAGCGTATTTGCGTTATTACGCAATTAAATTAACCAAAAACGTAATTAAATTCAAAATAAAGCGTACAAAAACGCAAATACAAATATAATAACGTAATTCCCGTAAAAAACCTTGCGTCACGAAACGTAATTCTTACGAACACCGGGCGTATTTTTAGACTGGTTATTTTTCGTACAAAAATGTACCAGATAGTTATATGCCGTCCTGTGAAGAAAAGACGGCAGTCTTTCCAGCGGTTATCAATCTTTGGGTATTATTGTAATTATTCGTAGACCAGTCCGATTTCTACTTTCATTTTCTGAAATAATCAAAATGGCCACTCGTGGACGCAAAAAGAGAGTCGTTACACAAACGGAGGAGCAAAACAGTCGGAGTAATTCAAACGCCATGCAGACTAAATTTCATAGCAAATTAAGCGTCTGACCAAAATATTTACGACGTGCATGTATTTGTAAAGGGTCTGTACTTTCAGTTTCTATAACGGTGCGTAATAAAAATGTCTAAGCGAGGTCGAAAGACGTCAGCGATTGTTGTGCTAAATATATGTCGATCGCAAAATTGTTCCAACCAAATTGTGCCGAATCATTCGTGTTATCAATTTGTTAGAAACAGTGTATGAAGCAGTTGAAAGTAGGGAGTTGACATCCAAAAACATGACAGAAAGTCCGTGATTGAAAAAACCTGACAAAAGTGGAAAAAGTCATATCCCTGGTTAGAATTTGTTGACGTTGGTGGGACAGAAAAAAAGTTGATATGTGCATACTGCACCCAGTCTGTGCAACAGAAGTAAAGCAGCAATGATTTTGAGGTATAAATGTAAATAACTTATTTCACCCTATTTAAAAACTGAAATTTAAGGACCAGACTTTGATCAGAAATTCAGTAATTGTTTGCTGTTATGTACAGGTACCTTTTTGAATTCCATTTGAATAAATAATATAGTAACCTTAGTAGATTTTTATTATATTATATATGTCATTCCCTAAATTACCCTATTGAGTAAAAAAAAACGGGGGTGAAAAACCCAATTAAGCTCAAAAGTAGGGGGTGAATTTTTTTGCTAAAACTCTATTGAATTTACAAAAACCCTATTGTTGTCAAAAACAGGGGGTGATTACCCAATATACCCCAAAAGTTATCTATAGCGCTG
>VMBQ01010145.1:0-10036 GCA_007657795.1 Dreissena rostriformis | reverse complement strand
GGGCAAGTTTTTTAAAAAAAAAAAAAAAAAAAAAAAAAAAAAAATCCTACCTACCCTCCTACATTTTTCTGGCAATGTTCCCTGAACCAAGACTATTTTTTTGGGGGCCTTATAATAAACATCGTTAGGGTCGGGGGCAAAAAAATAGGATCGGTCGGGTTCCCTGAACCAAGACTTTTTTTTTTTGGCCTAATCAACCTCATCATCCTGATTATCATCATCATCATGAATTACTATCAACATCATCATCAATGATTATCAACATAATTATTATTAATATCATGATCATGATCTTTTACATAACCATGTTAGCCTTATTACAATCATACATAATTGTCATAGCTCATTTCATATTTCACCATAATAAACTTCAAAAGTAACATTTTATACAACCATGTATTACAAATATTTACCTTGACCAGCTTTTTTCTTCCCATTTGTGGGCGGCCCTTCTCATCAACAGGGTCCAAAATCACGCAGTACTGTCGGTTGCTAAGCGACGTGATGTTGGTTACCCCCACCACCTGACGAAACAGGAAAAAACCGTGAAACATTGTTACAGCAGAACAAGTAAAGTACTAAGAATAGGATTCATGAAATATGAGTGACAGTTATTAAATACTGGAGAATTGTATCGGTAACAATTAAATCTCCTATTTATAATTGATGATCGTCATTGTGTTTTTTCTTACAATCAACCTTAAAAAGTAAGGCCAGAGTTTTATAATAAGTTGTTTAATGGGAACACCATATCAAATGTTTCTAAAAGTGAAACAAACAAAGAAGTTGTTTTTTATATTTTCTGCACTGCTCGCTGCTCTCATCAAAAGCACTGAAAAAGTGCGACCTTAACTTTCAGGTTAACACCACATTTTGAGCCTGCTTTAGAGTTGTGGTCATTCAATCTTTAAAATAATCAAAACGCATTTGGCCGTTATATTTTATTTGCATCAGATATATCAAAGATCTTTTGAACATAACTTTTTAAAACAGAGGCCCCTAACACTTCCCATACTGTCTGATATTAATAGCTACTATAAGTTTCATTTAAAATATATATATATATATCTATTTATTTTTTTATTTTTTTTGTACTAATGCAAATTGTGAAGAAATTATTTTAATTTTCATTCATCCTCCTACGCTTATTTTTACAAAAATCTCCAATCAAACAGCTAAAAAACTCTGGCCAAAAAAATCAGCCCTATCCCTGGATTTGGAAGGATTAAATACTCACATTTCCCATGATTATATTTTTTTCTTCTCTTTTTTTATTTTGACTCAAACATTGTAAAAACCATGAGTCAACGAGTCAAATTCATAGTCAAAAGGAAAGCTCTGACTGGATGAAAAACATAGATACCTCCTCATACACGTTGGGAATGTGTGTCTCGGTCATGTCCATAGTGATCAACCATTCCTCTCCGTTCTTACGGACCACCCCGAAATCGTCCTTAAACGTGCGCAATGAACGCATATGGAGACCCTTCTTTTCAGTGAGCACATATGCGTTCACAACATCAACCACTTCCTCGTAGGCCCCTGGCAGGTAAGCCCCAGTCTTCTTTACCAGCCATTCTTCACCGGTCACTCGGTTGTTGCCTTGGCGATCGATACATTCTTTACGTGCACGCAGTCTGATTGCCTGATTTGGCTTGATGACAGTTGCGCGAACAGTTTCCTCCACAACAACTTCCTTTCTTGGAATATAGGTTCCTGTTTGGTAAATACAAGATAAATAAGTGTGCATCTAACTTCAGAAATATCTATCAGATTTACAAAAACAATTGTTCAACAATTTGAAAATTTCTACAGGAAAAGACTGAAGTGAAAGAATGCTTGTTGAACAATTGTAAATGTGAATTCTGCCCCTACCTGGTCCCTCAAACAGCCATTCATCCCCGGCCGTTCTCTTCTCTCCCGTCTCGTCTTCAAAGTCAAGAATCGAACGAAGTCTCAATGCAGAGTTGGGAGCAACCACTTTCAGGGGAGTGACAGCCTGAAAGTGAGTAATGTTTGTTGTTCATACTACATACATGTATCCCTAAGCCACACCCTGCTGAAAACTTTTTTACAATTGATTCAGCGGAATTCAATTAACTAAATGCAAACAAGGTCTGCATATAAGCTACCTACACAGAAAATAAGAGCACAATACCTCTCAATCTCTCCTGACTTGAGTTATTGAGCGCATTTTTTTTTCTATTTTAAGTAACTGTGACCTTAACCCAACAGGCCCAAATGCAAACTCAACCTAGTTATGCATGTAAACTACCAACAAAGAAAGCTACAGCACAATACATCCATCAAAAAGTAAATTATTGAGTGAAAACTGTTTTTTTTATCTTTAGTAACAGTTACCTTGATCCCACTGACCCCAAATGCAATCCCAAAATAGATCTGCATGTAAGCTGCTTACATAAAAATACCTTCATTAAAACTTAAGTTATTGAGCGGAAACTCTTTTTCTTTTTTTAGTAACAGTGACCTTGACTTCACTTGCCCCAAATGCAATCCCTCACTAGATGAGCATGTTACTTTCCTACCTACACACACAAATTTAAGAATAATATCTCCATCTTTACTGAATTAATTGAACACAAACTTAATACACATTTAAAGCAACAGTTAAATTGACCTCAACCAAAATGTCCTCAATTGCAACCATAGTATGTCACCTAGAGATTTATTTCAATATCAAAAGAAGATATAGAGATATAAATGGAGTTGTTGCACGCAAACCTTAACCAGAATTTTCCAACAACATTATTAGGGGCATAATTCTGCTAAACTGCAAACCAGAGTTATAGAACTTGTTTGTGACCTCGAACACATATGATAATTTCAGTTGAATACCTATTGTACAGTGGTACAGAGATATTGCAGGTTTATCTTAAAGCCACACACCTTATTTGGCATAGTAAATTTAAGTATAAATAAGATACATATTTTATCAATGCCAATTAGAATATATCTGGTGGTAACAAGGTAGAAATCCGTCTTTTTTGCGCTTTAAAACTTAAAAATAATCGCGTTTGTCGAAATGGACGTATACGTCTTGAAATCCTACTTTCGGTTTCGAAAGTGGTATCGTTTGAAAAATAATAAATTACTTGCTAACTAGGCTATAGATTAAATTTAATATATGCCAATTAGAATATATCTGGTGGTTACAAGGTAGAAATTCGTATTTTTTGCGCTTTAAAACTTAAAAATAATCGCGTTTGTTGAAATGGACGTATACGTATAGAAATCCTACTTTCGGTTTTAAAAGTGTTTGAAAAACAATAAATTACTTGCTTATTAGGCTATAGATTTAATGACAATTTTGCACATTTTCAAATTGCATATATATGTATTGATTAACATGTACTTGATTTCAAGGTGTGTGGCTTTAACCAATTTGCTAAGTACAAAAAGGGGCATAATGATGCTGACATGTAGGTCAGTGTTGCAGAACTTGGTCAATGACCTCACGAAATGACCCACAACACATGTGTGTAGTCCAAATTGAATACCTGTAGAAGAAACAGTGTTATGGATATGTCGCAAGTTTACCTTAAAGTGAGACTGTACAATTTTGTCAAATATTTATATGTGTTAAATTGTAATACATGTATATTGATAAAAATGTGTTACAATAACACAAAATATGCAAGAAAAATTATACATTGAAGACGAATTTCATAAAATGCAGCAAAGACAAGTTTGCACTGGATAAAGCCGATGCAGACACTTTTACTCGTATTTGTTAGGAAACAAAATTGTGTCTTTGTGTCGTATGAACGAATCTGCACTAAAGCTAAATTAAGATTCACATTGTATATGCATGATATATATGCTGGCGAATTTGGCTGTACAGCCATTTTCGTTTTCCTATTTACATATCTGGCTTATTTCGCATTTTTCAACACATGTTCTTCTTAACTTTTATTTTAATTTATATTGAAATATATGTATAATAAGTTTTTCACACATTCATAAAAATCATAAATATTTGACAAAATCGTATAGTCTCACTTTAACCAGAGCATTGCGCAGATGCCTACATTTGGGTGTGCAGTGTAGGCTCTTATTACTTATAATTAATGATCTTTTCACAGATCTACAACAGGTCTAATTTCAACACTTGTAAATATATAATTTTAGTGAAAGATGAGTTGGTTAAACTAGGAGACTATGAAATGTATTGAAATGTACACCCATCCAGCAGGTAGAATATTAGATGGTCATGTAGTACAAGTAACAACAGCTGATTGATGATATAAATAGGGATATTATAACATAAACTAGTCAACAATTTAATGCAATAATTTTGAACAGCCTGTTTTCATTAAGCATATAAGTAGAACTTCAGATTAGGTGAAAAAATTCAAATTCAAGTGGAATTTAACATAACAAAGCCAGGCTTTTTCTGAGCTTTTTCAGTCACATACTATGGTTACTATGGTAACCAGGCGTTACCTGTTTGAGCACCTCCCCGGGGTAGAGGGGGAAGGGGTCCTGGGCAAGGCGTATCTCCTGGTCGGCGTGCAGCAGACGCACTTGACCGTTGCCATCGAGCACAACCTTGTTGTCCTTGTCTCGTATCGTTGGGTTCTCAATCACGCAGTAGTGCCTCGGTGGCACCGTGATCATCTGCTCTGGACCCACCACAACCCTGCAACCATAGACTCAATTATGGACTACCATACATAGACAGATGGAAAGAGCAGGCAACACCTCATCTGTTAGATAAATCAGTTGTTCAAGTGTTCAAGTTGTTAACCTTTGTTCAGCTAAGCTTGATGAGGAAAAATGTGTCAGTTACCTGACCATGGGGATATGACTGGAAAAATACACCGCTTTGGGATGAGTGCTTTGCTGTTATTTTTGTGGAAAAAAATAGCTAGTTTTCTGGCATTTAGTGAACATTTTTCATAACAGTAGTCTAATAAAAATTCTGGAAAAGATTTAGGTTTAAACAGCATGACACCTTATAAATGCTCTCACCATAGAAGAAAAAAAGCTCTGGGCAGGTTATCACAAAATTTCTTAGGGAAATTTTAACTTTAGTTGTATTTGAAGTATTATTTTCACATAAAGGTTTTATGAAAAATCAAACATGCTCTGCTTAAGAAATAGACAAGAAATACCCAAGCAATAGCATCAGAGTGACATTTTAGAATTTACTTCATTTTTCCAAAAAGATCTTTGTTAATATGCCTCCTCTTTTCCTCTATTATTTGCTGGTGCACAAGCTCACCTCTCATTGTCCTGTCGGATAAAGGTGTTGGGCCCAATCTCGAGTCTCGTGACATTCTTGTTCTGGTCGAGGACATGGATGTAGAAGTATGGGGGGATACGGAACAGCGACTCCGAGTCTTTCTTGCCTGTAGTTGCCATGGTTACTTTTTACTGGAGAAAAATATTGAAAAATTAGTGGTCCATGAACTTGTCAACTGTAGTCTCAGCCAGCATTGAAGTATGCAGTAATGGACAATTGGCTTAATACAATACTAAAATAATTGCTTTAAGCCAAAAACTGAATCAATATTTTGAATATTTAAATCGAGAATCAGAGGAAAACCCATGAACATTTACAGGTGCAGGGTTTATCAGCTGGGGGTAATTTTGATCACTGACACTGGGAAAGCATAATCAATTATTCTTTCTCTGCAGGTTAAATCCGGCAGACTGCGGTCATAAATTTATCACTGCGGTGATATATTTGTAACTGCGGTGATACTTTGGACAAAAGGACAAAAAAATATGAATAAACTTATCAACAATCCTCATTCATCCGTTTTGATTTTATTTTAAACTATTGTTAAATATTTAATTATTTTCTTGAAAAAATCTCGGTTTGACGGGGAAAATGGTTGAAAACTGACCCAAAGAAATAAATGTAACAGCAGGTATAAAAATATACCAACAGTCATTATTTGTCACCGCTGTGACAAAATTGTTACCGCAGTAACAAAATAGATATCACAGCGGTGACAAAATTGTTACCGCAGTGACAAAATTGTGTCACCGCGGTGATTTCTATTTTTAGCTGTTGGCGTATTTGTACTTTTGACCCAAATGGTACGGCATAATTAATTGCTTAGTATATGTTAAATGTCAACTTCCTTAGAACTAGCTTGTTAGCCAATCAATCTTGTAATCCAATCAATCAGATTGATGTAATACACTTTGGTATCTGCAACCCTAATGTGTTTTCCAGACATAACCTGCGTTTCAACCTTTTTAGACATTGACCCATAAACATTGTATAACTGTCAGGGGTGGCGAAATCTCAACAAGAGCACTGCCTAGCGGGTGCAGACCGCTCATCTATTTGTCAAAGTATGAATCAAATCTGATCATAAATTAAGAAGTTATTGCAATTTTAGCAAAATTGTGGGAGTGTGGTCATTTATTACATTATATTTCAAAAATGAAAAACAACGAATAAAAATATGGGGGGGATTCTTGGGGGGGGGGGGGTTGNAGGTCACAGGGGTCAACATTTGTGTGCGTATGGAAAGGCCTTGTCCATATACACATGCATACCAAATATGAAGGTTATATCTCAAGGGACATAGAAGTTATGAGCATTTTTCGAAACCTAAATGCAGATTTTGAAACCTAAACGCAGACCCTTACCTCAAGGTCAAGGTCACAGGGGTCAAAATTTTTGTGCGCATGGAAAGGCCTTGTCCATATACACATGCATACCAAATATGAAGGCTATATCTCAAGGGACATAGAAGTTATGAGCATTTTAACTTAACCGGACGCCGACGCCGACGCAGACGATGACGCCAAGGTGATGACAATAGCTCATTTTTTTTTTTCAAAAAGATGAGCTAAAAAACCAGTTGCCCAGACAAGCAAATGTACGACTCGGGCAACTCGGACATTTGATTTCGCCACCCCTGTTAAACTAGAAACACACTCCTTGTGGGATTGTATGGTGTAGTCTGGAAAACTGACACAAATATCCTAAATTGTATTTATACAATTCCAAGACAGTTGAAAAATGAAATGGTATGGGAATATACAATTCTATATGATTTTGTTTTTCTTACCATTGACTATACATTTGCTGATTAAGCTAAAGAAACACTCAATTTAACTGCAATTATTTGAATAAGTGCCCCGATTTGTACAGCATGAAATTCAGATTTAGTGGAGTGGAATGGAATTTAACAGCAATTATTTGCATAAGCACCCATATAAGCAGCAATCTAGGGTATAATTTGGATATTTTTTTTCGATTTATTCACTTCCAAAACATTAACTATCAAAACATCATTCTATTTGAGTGAATTTGAGGTTGAAAAGATGCAAAAAAAATTATAAAGGCATGATCATATCACTGCATAGGTCAAAATGCTGGAACAGTGGCCATCTTGGACGCATATTGGAATTTCTCAAAACACTCATTGACGCCAGCTCAGCATTATTCAGATTCTAGACCATGAGGGAAATATTTTTCCAACAAAAAATCCATTTAAGATTTACTATACAACCCATTAGTTCGGGTCTATGTCATATACTGCCGGACTAATTGTCCCATAGCAGAAAATTTTCTATTGAACAGTTTGATATGTTGCTTTATTTTGCCTTATTACCTACTGAAAGAGCATTTTCACAACAAGTATGCAAATAAGAAATTCTGGTGCGCCTGTTAATGAAATTTATGCCACACAAAAATGGGTCTTATATATACGGCACACGTAGCTCCAAACCACCTGCACTTTGCACAGTCTGGTCAGGCGCTACATTGTCTGCTAATAAGACCACAAAACATTGCATGACTTTATAGCGGAATAAGGTAGCTCCTGACCAGTCTGCATTAATGCCCAGGCTGGCCTGGAGCTACACTGGCCACATATGGCATAAGACCCATTTTTGTGTGACGTGGCTCATATTTTTGCAGGCTTCTTCACCACTCCCATGGCTCCACAAAGGCATTAATATACAGATGTGTTTACAGGTATTAACATGGAACATTTGCTGTAAATTAACCTTGGGCAACTCAGAACATTCTTGATAGCAACCTCCTAAGCTCTATGTTAGGTGGATAATGAAAACATGTAGGTCACACGTTGGTACATAGAATGGTCTCTAATTCAAACTCTATTTGGAAAATATGTTAACAATAAAGGGACTTGTTCTCAGAAAGTCGACATGACAATTTTTCCAACTTTTTGTCACAGATTAAAACAAGAGATGTGTTTGTCACAAGCACAATACCCCCTTTTGAGCGATTTTGACCCATATATTTGACAGTTGACCTTGAAGGATGACCTTGACCTTTCACCACTAAAAATGTGCAGCTCCAGGAGATGCACATGCATGCCAAATATGAAGTTGCTATGTTCAATATTGCAAAAGTTATGACAAAACTTTAACCAAGGTTAAAGTTTTGGACAGACAGAATGACAGACAGACAGACAGGCCAAGAACAATATACCCCCTCTTCTTCGAAGAGGGCATAAAAATATAAGAACACTGTACATCAGGGAGCATTTAAAATAACACAAATTATCTAGACTCGTACTAAAACAAGTGGTGTGACCCATATATTTGACCTTTGACCTTGAAGGATGACCTTGGCCTTGACCTTTAACCACTCAAAATGTGCAGCTCCATGAGATACACATGCATGTCAAATATCAAGTTGCTATCTTCAATATTGCAAAAGTTAAGGTCAATGATAAAGTTTATGCAAACAAACCAACAAACAGACAGGGCAAAAACAATATGTCTCCCAGTATAGACTTGGGGACATATCAAAGAGCTGAAGGCACTGAATTTGTTCGCTGTTGTATAATCTTAGACGCAACTCAGTTTTCAAAATTATGTTATAGCTTTTTATATCGCAAGTTTGAAATGACCACAACCCATTCAAATTTATAAAAAGTGTGTCTTTTAAGCACAGGTCGAGATGTGTGTTTTTTTTCAAATCATTGATACAGCTAATCAGTGTGCACAGGCTTATCTTATTTGACATGCATTAAGCCCCATTTTCCCTGAACGCAGCCAATATGTACAGATTTTCAATGATAAACACTAGACTGGCCAACGTTGTCTTACATATGATGTACCCTTTGGGTCAAAAGTACATATACGCCAACAGCTAAAAATAGAAATCACCGCGGTTACATAATTGCGGTGATACTTTGGACAAAAGGACAAAGACATATGAATAAACTACTCAACTATCCTTATTCATCTGTTTTGATTTTATTTTAAACTATTGTTAAATATTTAATTATTTTCTTGAAAAAATCTCGGTTTGTTACGGGGAAAATGGTTGAAAACTGACCCAAAGAAATAAATGTAACAGCAGGTATAAAAATATACCAACAGTCATAATTTGTCACCGCTGTGACAAAATTGTTACCGCAGTGACAAAAAAGATATCACCGCAGTGACAAAATTGTTACCGCAGTGACAAAACACCGCGGTAACAATTTTGTCACCGGGGTGATATCTATTTTTAGCTGTTGGCGTATTTGTACTTTTGACCCAAATGGTTCGGCATACTTACAAGCTGTTAAATACACACTATGGAGTGTACCAGTGAGAACAGGCAGATGAGGTGGTTATTGTTGTCTGCTAAATTTAACTGCAGTTATCCACACAGGCAGTCATGGGTTACGGGCCCTACCGTAGCTAAGCCATACTGATTTGCAAAATTACGTCTGCATTTTTCGCTCACAAATAACAAACTACATTCGTTTAAGGCCTTGTCACACCAAGGTAATGGACGAGTAACGGACATAAAATCATTTTATCCGTTTGTGTCCGTTCTTATCCGTTTAATGTCCGTTTCATATCTGGTGAATCCGCTCCTTGTGCGCCGATGTCCGGTGGAATCCGTTCGGTCGGTCCGTTGGTAAGTTTTGATCATGTTCAAAATTTTCCACCGGATAAAACGGACAGAGACGTCCGTTTGCTGTGCGGTCCTCATACGTTAGTTTACGGTTTGTTCGGAACTGTGTGCGTTACACCTCCGTTACGTATCCGGTTTATGTCCGTAAATGTCCGGTTGTTCCCA
>VMBQ01010144.1:0-28016 GCA_007657795.1 Dreissena rostriformis | reverse complement strand
TTGTTCTAATGATGCAGTTTAACAGGGATAAATCAGGAGTGTGTGTAAAAAGTGAGTATTCAGATATTTTTTTTTATCAAAAAATGCTTGCGAAATAAGATTCACCCAATCTTGTCAAATTGTACTAGTGAAAGCTTTATCCAAAGTATGTTAGAGTTCTAATAATAATATATAATAAATACCTCTAATAAAGAGGTCTAACACTCCACTTGTTCTTATAATATTCATTTTAAATAGTATGGTTTAATGGGCTTTTACAGTACACTTAAAACACACTTGGGACCTATCTATTATCAAAGTGAATATTTACACTGCAATACGATTTTCCAACTAACACAAATTCTTGGCAACAACATATGTGATTACTTGCATATGATTACTTGCTTTTAGTAAGTTTATCCATTTTATCCTATTAACAGATGAAAATCGAAAGTATAACAAAGATCGTATTCTTATTAAATTAATGGAAGTTTATCATGCTAGGCACGAACCAAGGTAGTGCTCGACAAGCCTCGGGCTGCCATGGTTCTTAGCCTTGCATGCTAAACTTTATCTTTATCCAAAACTCACATAATATTCTCTATTTGTAAATTTCTTTAATGTTCCCTTTATTTCAGCAGTGAACTGATCATAACCTGCTATCTTCAAACTATATATATAAACTATAATTCAGTCCTAAACAAAAATATATCATAAAATCATTGAAGAGATATGACCATGGTGTGTGTTAAGAGACCATACGTGTTAAGAATGCAAAAGCATTGGTAAATGTATTAGCCACACTCTGGGAAAACGGGGCTTAATGTATGTGCGTTAAGTATCAGAACAGGCTAATCAGGGACGACACTTTCCGCGTTGATAAAATTTTTCGTCTCTTCTGAAAAAAAAACCCTTCTACGCGGAAAGTGTCGTCCCTGATTAGCCTGTTTGGACTGCACACATGCATTAAGCCCTGCTTTCACAGAGCGAGGCTCATATAAATTGGTATTGCAAATAGACTGATAATTCTTAGTTCTATTTAAATGTTATTGAACTCAATCATTGTTACAGGCTTGTTAACCTGTATGTATGCGTCTGACCTTGTAAGTACGATAAAGTGGGTAAGCAATTTGTTAACGAAATGTCTAAAACAAAATACAGAAATCGCCAGTATTCAAAAATCTTTTATATTGGCAAAATCTGGGCCTGTATTCACCAACCCATTCTTGAACTTAATTACAAAGAATAGACTTCGAACCAAGAAATCTTACTCCAAAGTTTGAATAGAACATTCTATTTGAAGATTGATGTAATTTGAGGTGTTAACCCTTTCAGTGCGGGAACCGAATTTTGAAGGCCTTTGCAAACAGTTTGGATCCAGATGAGACGCCACAGAACGTGGCGTCTCATCAGGATCCAAACTATTTGCTAGTCTGATAGTATTCTTTGAAAAAAATCGAAGAAAATGCTAATTTAAGAAATTCAGCAGACGACATTTTAGCAGATGACAAATTTCCCAGCATGCAAAGGGTTAAATGTCAAGTTAGATTCAACAATAAAGACTATTTAGAACATTACAGTTTTGAGAGTATTCTTCATTCTTAGATTTAAGTCTAAGAATAAGTTGGTGAATACAGGCAGAAAAACACTTGCATCTATATTTGTTAATATTGACACATTATTTTTGTACATCTCTTTACAGCTATTTGTGTACATTCTTGTTAAAAAAAGCTATTGTTTACCTCAAAAACCATTTGCTGCTTTTTATTGTGTTTACATTTAATTCTCTGCTAATTTCAAAGTGATTGTATATGTGAGTTTAACATGTTTGTATATTTACTCTAGAGTAGAACAACTCTGAAATATAGATGATTTAAACAAAATGTTTCAATTTTTTTTTCGTTTTAGTAAGCATAGTTACATGCATTCAGAATTGTTTGTTGAAGAAATTTACAAAAAAGTCTGATATGTCAGCAAAAGTAAAACACTTGTAAAGAAAATGTAAAAAGTTTGATATTTTAAATCATTTGTTGCTATGAGGCTATATTTGCATAATCCTCCGATTCAAGTTTCTATAAAATAACGTGGTTTCATTATATTATAATTCTAAACAAAAAATATGTACATAAAACAAGCCATTTTCGTTCTTAACTCGTTTTTCGTCAAGAAGAGTCTTCCTTGAAAAAAAAAACAATAAAACTGCACAGTCACACTGGGACGACACTTTACGCACCCGGGCCCGTTTTCACCAACCCGTTCTTAGACGACACTTTCAGTCTCATAATAAACATCATCCGATTTTTAACAAAAACGCTTTTCTGTTGACAAAAAAGGTAAGACAATCTCTGAAAAATGGTCACTTTGCTACAGATTGGAAGGTTCATACTGGCCATCATAGTAATACTGATCTGAGTATCCTTGAAACCCCCAGGGGCTTGCAGATGGGGTGACCTTGGATTCTGTCGTCACGGCAACGTGGGATGTCGAAGGGTAGAGCTGGTAATTCAAGCTGTCAGAGCCAATGGTTTCCATAGTAACCTGATTTGGTAAAGGGGGTAAAGAGTCAACTGAGGACAAACTGTTATAATGTGGTGGGTACAATGACCGTGAACTTGGCACTAATGTGGTACAGTCATTTGGTTTTAAGAATAGCGATTCATCTTGAAGAGTTTGGAACTCGAAGCCAGTGAACATGTCTTGGTTCCGTAGATTTGTGAGGTAATTTTGCACCATTTGTGAGGTCCCATTTATGCTGTTCAAGTCAGCATTTTCCGAGGTACTTTCCATGGGTCCAGCTACGATAGATGGTCCTAAACATGGCTCAAAACTCGAGTGATCATTCCCTTTAAGAGCTTTACTGGTGGTTTGCGATTCCTGCAAACCATAGGCAGCGGAAGCCTTACAGTCAATATCAGATTTAGAAATTGCATCTGGATTGGCAACTGACGTACCGGTATTGTCCATCGATCCCGGTAACCTCTTTTTCCCCCTTACGCCAGGAATGTGTATCACATCTCCTCCAATACGATCATCTTCTGAGGCAGTTGAAGACCCAGACGAGCCTTCAATATCAAGGGCAATAACTGGTGGCCGNTTTGAAGCAAGTTCCGTACTTTGGTTTTTAAATTGTAACATCGTATTCTATTTTAAGAACCGTTTGTTATATTACACAGTTATCTATATAATATACAATGAGTTTGTTTAACATTATACAATTTTATAAAATATTTTATAATTCGTACACAACTATTTATATATAACGGGTATCCCCCTAGTTACTGAACTGGTATAGCACTTTTCCGTCCGTCACGCTCGTTTTTCCGTCCGTATGCCCAGACAATGTTACCCTCTTACACCGCTGACTGAACTAAATCTATCACAACCGAGGGACCTTGTGCATATGATCGTTAATAAATGTCGGCAGATATATGACCCTTTATTTTTTTTCAATACTTTTATATATTTAATGCATACACATTTGTGGAATCAACTCCTTTTTACAGCTTTTCGGATTTCGTTTACTCTTGCATAGCAGAAAGCCCCAATGTTAATGTGATCTTATAGGAATATAGGGAAAAGGAAGACATTTTTGACAGGAAGAAATTTTGGCACAATTATGATAGATTGCTTTTGTGGGTGGGCATCAGTGACACATCTAGTTAGAAATGCATTTTTTATAGAAGAAATTTCATTTTGCTTTCAAGACGGGCAAAGCTATAAAAACAATTTGACCTGAACATAACATATTTTTACCGAATTTTAAGTTCTTTGTCTGTATGTGCATTTCAAACATTTGTTCATTCAGTTTTTGATATACATCATGATTGTCTGAAAACAATACAGATCAAGGAATTACCTGACTGATAGTCATGTTTTCCCATCTGGACACGAGCGGGTGCCGATAATGTTTCGAGCATGACGTCACAGTCAACTCTGTGCACGTGACGTCATCAGTTGTGACGTTATTTCCTGTGGTCCAAGCGTCTTTGACGTCAATGCCTATCCCCGGAGTAGCGCGAAATACCAGGGTCCAATCTGAAAACCAAACCAACATAATACCTCAATATCTTTTAGAAATTTTATGAACACTTTCATTAAAAACTAAATAGAATCCACCAAAAATCAACGATATGTCTTTCCCCTAAATACATTTGCGTTTTATTTAAGCAACATTTTTTTTTCCATCTAGAGTTAGACCGTTTATAAATTTTTGACGGTGGTGAAACACACACATTCGTTTTAATTGGCATAGTTTTATCAAGGTGACCATTAACTTCGTCTAGAAAACAACACCTATATGCGTATGTAGATATAATGGTCATTGTAGGTAATGGGACAATATAAAGTGAACGCACCCTTCAGGAAGTATGCACTCGATGTTGCGTCCGGTGTTTGGTATGCCATCGCGGCTGCAAATGGTACGTAGGACAACTGACATTCCTTCGCTGACTTCCGGTAGCTTACGCTCGCGCAAAACGGATCGCGCACACACGTCGTGCAACATTGTAAGCTTGACGGCGACGTTATTGTTTTATACGTCGACGTGAGCGCAACATATTTGAATCCCTGGAACTGATCCTGTGTTAGTCCACAACACTCGACGAGCATTTGTGCGCAAATAAGCAATAACCGCCCCGCAACAGACATTGGTAAACTCTATAAGCCGTTTTTAGCAAATAATGAACGTCTGAGATTCGACACAAAAATGCTTACAACTGAAGGACTTAACACAGAAAAACAATAGACAAACCCTATTTATAAAAAAGCTATCCTGTCACCTTAAACGACGCAACTGATCTATTCCCAATCTAAAAACCAATGAAGAAAGTCGATGTTAGCAACTCTTTATTAACTTTTTCCTATGGATCCCACAATTCAATGCAATCGACACCAACACACGCAAACAAATAACGTCAGAAACAGTTTTGTTATTCATGTGTAAAATAGCCAATTTATATATGTGTCGTGTTCTGAGAAAACTGGGCAAAATGCTTGTGCGTAAAGTGTCATCCCAGATTAGCCTATGCAGTCCGCACAGGCTAATCCGGTACGACACTTTCCGCCTTAACTGGATTTTCGCTAAGTAGAGACATCATTTAAACGAAAAATTACATAAAAGCGGAAATTGTCGTCCCTGATAAGCCTGTGCGGACTTCACAGGCTAATATGGGATGACAATTTACGCACAAGCATTATGTCCAGTTTTCTCAGAACACGACACAATTGCGCGGTGAATCGCACCTGGGATTTTCCCAATATCAATGAAAAAGAGCACTTGATCCGTAACGACAATCATTTAAACAGAACCAAATGAAATTAATTATTACAAAACGCTAATTTTAAGGGTGTTATGATAGCGAAATAGTTGGAACTATCTAGTTAACACATAGTTAATAAACTTTAAATAAGATCCGTCAGTATAACATGCAATGAAATTTTTAGCTTGATGCCCATTAAATAGGAAAATTCTTTGAAGAAATATTCATTTAGCGTTGACACATCCAAAGAGAAACTTGATATTATCACGAGGTACTTTTTAGGACAAGAACCCATTTAAAAATAATCCGACACAAAGGCGATATACACAGCAAACGCCTCGGATTGCTAATTCCATGTGCTTTGTTTCTATTTTAAACAACTCAGTTTCGTATCCTGTAGGAATAAACGTAAATTGACACTTTCACTATTTCTTGATAAATTGCGCATTAATAGGCTTTTTCAAAGTTTGTTTTTACAAATTGATACACATGTTACTCAACCAAACAATTGTATAAATGAGTAAAGAGTGAAACTTGGTCTGTGTTATTTTAAACAACGCAAGCGTATGTGCGATTCTTTCATGCATGCTTCTGTTTGTTTTTCTCTCCAGTCCATTTATTGGCCAAACTCATTTATTGATTAAAAATCAATAATTATTGCGGTAAACACATATTCCAAGACCCAAGATTATTGCAACATATATTATATTATAAGTTTTAATATATACTATTGTATAATGTGTGTTAATATGGTAAAGACATTTACGTGTTATAGATATTGCAAAAAAAAAACAACAACATTCTTGTCAATTTTAGCATTTGTTAGCATTTGTACCGATACAGGCATACAACGATGCATTTTTATTTATGACATACACACCAATAAATGACCAGTTTTGTTATGACACACTTAGGTATGAATCACAATCATGTTATATGTGGCGTGTTCTGAGAAAACTGGACAAAATGCTTCTGCGTAAATTGTCATCCCAGATTAGCCTGTGCAGTCCGCACAGGCTAATAGGGGACGACAGTTTCCGCTTTTATGGAATTTTTCGTTTAAATGATGTCTCTTCTTGGGGAAAATCCAGTTTAGACGGAAAGTGTCGTCCCGGATTAGCCTGTGCGGACTGCACAGGCTAATCTGGGATGACAATTTACGCACAAGATTTATGCCCAGTTATCTCAGAACAAGACACATATAGTTAGACATAACACAGTCGTTGGTTTGTATATATTTAAATGGCCAAAGCAGTATTCCAGATAACCGACAAGCTGTGTTATAACACAGATATTAACTAATTCTTATTATTTAGCTATTCAGTTTAGGAATAATGCGTTAACACTGTCGGGGTTTTCTATCTAATATTTTGCATTTGAACATAAATTTATTAGAAATATAACCATTATATAGGATTGTTTTTGTTGAGTATACTGGTTTCTATAATTGCAACAATTCTAAATGCAATTATGGTCGGATATCACATCCGTCTTCTTTAAGTATATATTGTATTTGAAACAATCATTCATACTATCCAGACATTTCACATAGCAAACGCATGTTTTAAAACACACTCTTTTGACCTTGTATCAATTTTTTCTGTCTAGTGGCATATGTAATATGATTATTAGAATGAAAATTATTCTTAGCGCTTCTCCCACTTAACGTTATGGGTGGTGTCAGCTTCGTTTAAACATTATTCACTGATCAAACAATAACTATTGAATTCCATAATCACATACACACTCTGTTAAGTGTTTTGATTAGCAGCTTCATACATATTTGATGTTTGCAAACAACATATCTCAGCACAATAATAACGCACTTGTTAATTAAACTCAAGAACTCAAATTAAATTCCTTCGAGAGAAAGGAAAAATGAGGCATTCGTATTCGTTCATGAACCGTAACTGTGGCTAATATGTTAGTTGATACATTATTTATTTACGATTGATTAAAAACACCAATCGTTTATTCTTATTTTTCTACACGGCTTAATTAGTGCAGCTGCCTCGGTCAAATTTTTCATCGAATCCTGCAATTTTGAGTGGAAGCATGAAATTTGGCACACTNTGGGTTGTTTACCTGTGTGTATGCGCTCATGCCTGAGCAGGGACTGCCTCTGGGTGAAGGTCTGTCCGCAGTACAGGCACACCTGGGCGGGCATTTTCTTGTGCACCCGCTCGTGTACCAGCAGACAAGTCTTCTGTCTGAACGCTTTCCCACAGTGAGCGCACTTGAAGTGTCGTGCAGCATCATGAAGGTATCGGTGCTCCTGAAAAAAACCCAGAGAACACTAATTAAGTATTGAATACAGATACGTTTACTTGGTGAGGCATAGAAAACCTTGACCACAAGCCGTGGGTGCTCCCAAAAATATGAAAGTATCAGGATATTGTTCTCCAACCCACCATTACAGGATGCTTGTTCGAGAAAGGCTGTAAACAAATAATTGGCTGAAAATAACAGCATTTAGAACTTGCTCAACCCTTTTTAAGTTTTTAATACAAGCTGCATTGAATATATAGGCATATGCTGATAGTAGCCATTACCCGATAATTAATATTGTAATGTTGCGAAAACACTAGTACTTTACCAGTCATTTTCTTGTGGATTTTGAAGGGGGCATAAAAAGAACACATCAAACGACATAAAGAAAATAAACAAAATGAAGTCAAAATATTGCCGTTTTTAACAAGGTGAAATATAGCGAAGTTTACAGCACCGGGTGTTATTTCATCAAAACTAACATAATCAAGGGATCAAGCAACAGCTTGTATGCATCCAGGAAATTTCTTCCTGAATAATTATGGAAATGACACATCTTACATATTTTATCAACCGCAGGTTTCATTGAAACTTGGTATATATGGATAAGAGGATAATGCATGTCAAATTGCAACACAAACCATTTTTCAATGACAGAGTTATGGCCTATTTTTACTTTAAAAGACCCTTTTGATATAGGATTTTTTTTTCTTGGGCTGTCTTTCCAATAACATAACAGCCACACAAAAAAACATGAAACTTACCACAGTTGCTCAAAATGAAAGACCCATAACCCTAGAGGAAATGTCAAGTTCATTGAGGTCACAGATTACAAATTTGATGAATTATTCATAATTAAGCAATTACTACACTCTGCGTCAAGAGATTCGGTAATAACATTCTTCAATTGTTCTTTATCTTGCAGTGTGTCACAGGTGAGGTGGGACTCAGGTCTCAAGGGTCAAGGTCACACACTGAGGTCAAATGTTACAAATTTTGATTAAATATGCATTATTGTGTTATTTTCTTTAGTTCTACAACCATCAATAAACAATTTGTATGTCTGGGTTCATCTCTAATCTTATTGATGGCTACACTGAAACCATAATTCACCTTCAAAGACTTGTCATACGTGAAGGATTTCCCGCATATTTCGCATGAGTACGGCTTTACGCCGAGGTGTGCATTGGCATGTTGCAGATAGGAGCGACGACCGCTGAACGTTTTGCCGCACGTCGGACAACTGAACGTCTTCTTCATATCAAGGTGCTGAGACTTGATGTGGTTACTCAGGGAGAACTTGGTCGTAAATTCACGTTCACATATCTGAAATATTTTTATATATGAGCCTCGCTCTGGGAAAACCGGTTACTCAGGGAGAACTTGGTCGTAAATTCACTTTCACATATCTGAAATATTTTTATATATGAGCCTCCTCCTGGGAAAACTGGGCTTAATGCATGTGCGTAAAGTGGCGTCCCAGATTAACCTGTGCAGTTCAAGCGGAGATACTTTCCGCTTCTATAAAATAATTTGTTTTTAAAAGTCTTTTCTTAACAAAAATCTAGTCCACATGTAGTTTGAAAGTGTAGTCCCTGATACGCCTGAGCCTGAAACTAAAAATTCAGATGGAGAAAGAAAAAGCCCTCAGTAATGATACATTGCATATTTTTTAACAAAAATCAAATTAAATTTTCATAAAGCTTGTCCACTTATATACTTATACAAGGTCTTAAACATTATAATGCATATTTTCTGTACACCCCGTTAGAACCACGGTCTGCAAATGAAATACATGTATGTATACAATATATGCTTTAAAATGAGTTTTAAAAAAACAACAATGTTTAATGCTGTGCTTTGTTCATTCATTGGCTTGAATTCAACTCATGTTCAATGCTCAAAAATCACGATTAACCCTTTGAGTGCTGGAACCGGATTTTGAAGGCCTTTGCAAACAGTTTGGATCCAGATGAGACGCCACAAAACGTGGCGTCTCATCAGGATCCAAACTGTTTGCTATTCTGATAGTGGTCTTAGAAAAAAATCGAAGAAAATGCCAATTTTAGAAATTCAGCAGACGACATTCTAGCAGACGACAAATTTCCCAGCATGCAAAGGGTTTATCAGGGTATTATCAAGCTTATGTACATGCATTAAGAAAACATGAAATGGTAATGGAAATGAACATTAACTGGGTAAGCAACTTACTTATAAACAGTTTTATAAGCTGAGCATGACTATTGTTTGAGACTTAACTAACCTTTTTAAATTGTAACAGTTACTTTCATTAAATAACTATGTAGCATAATGTACATACAAACAAGATGTGTTTGTGAAACACCATGTCCCCTTTTGAGTGATTTTGATCAATATATATGACCTTTGACCTTGAAGGATGACCTTGACCTTTCACCACTCAAAATGTGCAGCTCCATGAGATACACATGCATGCCAAATATGAAGTTGCTATCTTCAATTTCGGAAAAGTTATTGCCAATGTTAAAGTTTGAGTAAACAAACCAACAAACAGACCGGGCAAAAACAATATGTCTCCCAGTATAGACTGGGGGACATAAAAAGCTTAATGGATGTAATGTAAATTAGCCACAATTATTTTTAAGTAACAATTTTAAAATGACATACATACCTGACATCGAAACATGTCTTTCTTGTAGTTCTCTCCATGACTGGCCACATGTTTATTGAACACATACTTTGACTTGTACTCTTTCTCGCACACCGTGCACGTGTAGCGCTCCTTCGCATGTACCACCTAAGATTATTAAATATAAATTTGCATAGTTCATAATATTAATTAAGTACTGTTAGAGTATATTTAAATCAAATAAATGCAGTGTATGTCATTTAATTATGACAATTTTGTTTTTAAATAGAATCTGAATTGTGTCCAATATGAATGACAAACAAATGTGAGGTCAATTATAAGGTTGACATGGCCTAGTGGATATGGTGTCTGCCTAGCGACCGAGAGGTCACAGGTTCGATCCCCACTGTTGGAGCGTTCTTTAGATCCCCCCCATGACACCAAGTACTGTTTCTAGACCCAGAAAACGGACTCAATAGTGTTTCAAATAAGCCTTAGACTTTCCTTGCAATGGAGTTAAAATAAATAGGTTTAAATTTATCACGACAATTTGTTTGAATAGACTCTGAAATGTGTTCAATATGATTGAAAATCAATGGCGACAACTTTTTCAAAGTGGCGAAAACTATTTTTGACTCAGCGCGAGCCCTGACCTTCTTGTGGCGGTTCAGGTCCTTGCCAAACACAAACGCTTTGTCACACAGATCACAATGGAACGCGTCTCTGTTCCGAGCGCCCTTGCAGTTGACTGACAGGAGGCCGTGGACGCGCCCCATGTGGTCTGTCAGTCGGCACTTCTGGGTATTCTGGTAGTCGCACTTTTCACACTTGTAAATAGTCGTTGCTACACTTTGGTCATCACTTTTGTTAGAACTGACCTTGCCGAGTTTATGTTGTTTGCTTTGTGGTTTTGTTTTTTCCACTGTGTTATTCGTTTTTTGAGAACTGTCAGTTTGCTCTGTGTGTTGCTTGCTTTTTGGTTTTGATTTTCGCCCTTTGTTGTCACTTTTGTTAGAACTGTTTGTGCCTTCTGGACTTTTCTGTAGTTTCTTGTTTTGCTCTGAAACCAAAGTATGACAACAAAATATTATACGCTAATTTATATATTCCAGTACCAGTAAGTTTATTGTAAAGCATTTTATTTTGCATCTAACTTTGCAATTTTTTTGAATATAATAGCTAATTAACTTTTAGTCTTAGACAGACATAGGTTTCTATGCCTATTTTTATTACAAAATATAAATTACTGAGGAAAATCATGTTTCAGCCTTCAAATATGCAAAAAACAGGTGTCTGAAGACAGTGCGCTTGACTATTCTCCCGCTTTGAAAGTGTAAATGTACCCCTTTGAGCGCTGGAACCGAGTTTTAAAGGCCTTTGCAAACAGTTTGGATCCAGATGAGACGCCACAGAACGTGGCGTCTCATCAGGATCCAAACTGTTTGCTATTCTGAAAGAATTCTTTGAAAAAAATGGAAGAAAATGCTAATTTTAGAAATTTAGCAGACAACATTTTAGCAGACGACAAATTTCCCAGCATGCAAAGTGTAAATGTACATTTTCTGTCAGTCACCTGATATAATGACTGTGAAGACGTATTTGAAGGTGAATATTTGAAATGGTTACATAGTTAGTTAAATGCAGAATTAAACCTGAAAATTAAGAAAACAACAAGAACATGGCCATACCAGGAAACTAAATTTTCATTTGTTATAATAATAAATTAATTCATCCCACTTTTACAGCGAATTCGGTTGATTAAAGCCCAATTGATTAAATTTCTGCTATAAACCACGGCGTGAAATGACGTCATTTTTTCTCGCCAAGGCTCGTGCTTTTTGTTCTCTTAGCCTCGCATGATAAACATTAAATTTCTGCTATAAACCACGGCATGAAATGACGTCATTTTTTCTCGCCAAGGCTCGTGCTTTTTGTTTTCTAAGCCTCGCATGATAAACCTGATCTATAATCAACACTAACCTATCATTCTCTATTTAATTTAAATAAATGTGTAATCCTAATCAAGATCTGCTTATAAGCTTTCTACACACACAAATTTAAGCACAAAACCTCCATTAGAACTCTAGTTAATGAGCCGAAATTGTTTTCCTTATATTAGTGACCATCACCTTACTTTGAAATTACCCAAATGGAATCTCAGGCTAAATCTGCATGTATGCAGCTATACACCGAATTTCAGCCCAATACCTCAAAGCAAAGTAAAATTATTGAATGATTTTTTTTTTTAAATTTTGAGTAATTTTGAGTAAAAGTGACCTTGACCTGTCTGACCCCAAATACACCCCCCCCCCGCTAGGTCTGCATGAACACAACCTTCACACAAAGTTACACAATACTGCATTTGAAACTTAGGTTATTGAAAGAAATTTGTTTTTCCATTTTTAGTAGCAGTGACCTTGACCTTACTGAGCCCAAATGCAATCACATCCTCCTTATCAACATTTCTTCATACTTACTAAAGTTATTGAAAATTTATTAACCTTGCCGTTCATAAATAGCCCCCAATACAGGATCTCTATGAAGTTTTATTAATAAGGTTTTTCTATGTACCGGTAAACTTATGTATTGATTAACAAACACAAACCGTAACTTAAATTTGTATAAGTACAAAAGGGGCACTATTCTGCTTAATTGCAGGTCAGCATTGTGTCCCTCAGTCAGTGATCCTATATCATGGCCACTAAGACATTTATTTATATTTAATTGAAAACCTGTATTAAATATAACAATATTGAGTTGCTGAATGCAAGTGTTTACTTGAATTTGTTAAGAAAAAAGGGGCATAATTCTGCTCATTTGAACGTCAGTGTTATAACCTTTTATCAGTGACCTCCCATGATGATCCCAACAACCTGTGTGAGGTTTCAATTAAATATCTGTAGAAGTTGCAGAGAAATAGACCTAATTCACGCAAACCTACATGTCAATAAAATTCAGAAACAATTTAATAAATTATCCTCTGTTTTTTTTTAGCAAAACTTGTACTTCCAGTGAAACTACCGGGATTCATATTTTAATGACTTGGAATTTACTGTTAATTTATTTGTGCAAGAACAATTCACAGGTATGTTTATTCACAAACGTACCTGTTAATTTGGCCTTTTTTTCTTGTGTTTCATCAGACATATTTTCCATCAACTGTGAAGTTCTTGTTTTGGTCGCCCTCGTGTTGTTTGCCACCCTTTCACCTTTCCTCTTAGTTGTGACCTTTGAATCAGCTGCTAACTGCTTGTTCTGGTAAATGAAAACTATATCTCAAAAGAAATATCATTTATTGCTGCAACATTCAATTGAATGGCAAAAATGGACACCTGATGATAAAAAAAAAAACACCACACATTTGTTGAGAAAAGTTAAGTATTTGAAGAACAATGCTAATTTTTGTTTTCACATCAAAATAAATCTAAGTAAGTAAATCAACTTGCACATGTTTCTATTGTGATTTTTTTTTAACATACTGCCAAGTTATCATTTTAAAAACTAACCAAAGGAAATTGAAACCTCTATATTTGCAGGTCACGATTTTGAGATAAAAAGATTCATCCTTGCAGTCAAATTTTTTTTATTGCGCACTTTTGCCTTCAGAGTTCAACATGTAGAACAAAAATTCAGTTTAAAATATTTTTAACATCAAAGTGGAAATGTCCTTGGGATTTCAATGTCTTTATAAGTGTGTGGCTACCTTGTTTCTCTGTTTTCTTTTGTTTGCCATCTTGACAAGAAGTTTGAAGAATTCTGCCTCGTCACTGTTAAGAAAATACACATGCAAAAAATTCAGTTTGATACTCGCAAACAAAAAAGTAAGCAAAATTGTCATAACCATCGTTTGAAAAATACCATTTTCATGATTGCATTTTTTCAAAGTCTGTCTTAAATTATTGCTGTTATTCCAGCGTGTTATCACCTACATCCGAATTTACCGGTCCCCTAAATGTAAAACCTAACCTAAAGATTACAAATAACTAATCTGACTTTTTTTCTGTCTTTTTTTCGTGATCAAAATTTAAATTATCAGAATTCCACAATTTGATTGAGAAAAGCCTGTTACATTACTTTTTCAGATTGATACAACTCCTGTGTCCCAATTTAGAAGGCCAGTCTAATTTTAGTCTGGCTATCGGGTATGTCAGGTTAGAGGTACTTTGTACGATACAAATTAAGCAGGATGGATTACTTAAGTACATAAGAATCATGCTGAAACCTTGAAAAATTATTGAACTTGCCTAAAGGTTGAATCCACTGCAATACTCTTCTGTACAGGACAACCCTTGCTGACAACAGATTCTGCTGACGTTGTCTCACACGCTGACAGGACACCATGGTCATCTGTCTCAGTAACAACTGTAACAAAAATTGGCTGAAGTGGTTGCGTAGATTCATCACACTGTGAACTAACAGTCATATTCTTTAGCTCAGAACTAGAACGTGCAGAAGTGATGACTGAGGCAGTTAATTGCATAGTAGGCTCTGTAGGCTCTGGTTCATATGCCGTTGTTGTGCTTATGTCTACAAACACAGTTCTTTCTTCGCTATGTCGACCATCATACGTCTCTGGTTCATTTGCCGCTGGGTTTATGTCTACAAACGCAGTTCTTTCATCGCTATTTAGACCATCTTCAGTCTCTGAATCATTTGCATCAATGCACGGTTGAACCTGCTCTTGAGGTGTTTCATTTGCATGAAGATTGTTTTCCAAATCATTCGTAAAATTTTCAGTAGTATTGCTTTGAAGATTGTTTTCCAAATCATTCCCTAAAGGTTCAGTAGTAAAGCTTTGTGAAAACGATGACGTGTTGTCAATATGCTCTAACGGAAAACATGGACCTTTTTGTAAAGCTTTAAGCAGTTCGTCCTGTCTAATAAATTGACCAGTCTTTGTTTTGTGAAAGTCACTGAGCACTTCATTGATGTCTATTTCTGTTTGGTTTTTATAGCCCTTGTTTTTGTATTGAATTGACACCTCAGGCTCTGGAACTTCAACTGTGCTTGGTGTCATTTTGCGCCCTCTCTTTGGATTGGCTGGAAAAAAAGAAATAAACTTTGTGAATGATATTTTTTAACAAAGAATTTCAGTATTAAAATTGCAGATGTGAAGATTTTAAAAACACATTTTAGTCTTCAATGTGTAACAGCTTGGCTTTAATATTGTTATGGAAATGTATTATCAGTTTATATAATACAAAGTCAAGATGTTCTTAGCTGATCAATGTAAATATCAATTACAGTTCCCCCAGGAACAAAGATTTTTATTAACATGTAAAAGAGCCTCAAGAGCCTAAAAGAAATTCTCTTCTCAGCAAAAATCCAGGCTAATCTAGGACGACACTTAAGGCACATGCATTAAACCCCTTTTCTAAAAGAGTATCTCAAATGTGTATTATCCAACAACAAACTGTTACAATGTATGTGATAATTATATAAATTACAGATTTAAAAGCAAAACAAAACATCCATATATGCATGTAAATGCAAAATGAGACACAATATAATGTGTTCAACGTGTGTAAGATCAATAATAGCAAATGACCATAGCCAGATTTGTTTTTGTCTTTAAATCATTGGCAAATGAACAGAACCATGCCAAAATTTAGTTTATAAGTTACTTCAAATGGAAGAGGATCAATGACCGAAGTAAACAAGAGATGTGTTTGTCAGAAACACAAGCCCCCTACTGCGCCGCTTTGATATAAAATTTCTATTTATTATTTGGCAGGTTTAGAAATTATCTCACTTTAAAGCTTATTACTTCCCCTGGATTTTGTTTTTTGACCTTTGACCTTGACGGATGACCTTGACCGTGACCTTTCACCACTCAAAATGTGCAGCTCCATGAGATACACATGCATGCCAAGTATCAAGATGCTGTCATCAATAATGCAAAAGTTATGCTTAAACTTTAACCTAGGTTAAAGTTTTGGGACAGACACACAGAAAGACAGACACACACAATGACAGACAGACAGGCAAAAAACAATATACCCCCTCTTCTTCGAAGAAGGGGGCATAAAAAATGCACATAAACCTAAGTGATATTTTTTGTAAATATGCATTTTATGGGTGCTGATTAAAAGGGTTGGGTGGAAAGCCATACCAGTCTGGAGACAATTTATAATATTAATAGTGTAAAAGATCTACATAATTTCTTACTCTGACACTTGTATTTGAGGTATTTAAGCATAATTTGTTCATTGTTGCCATTGAATACTTGCACAAATATATTGAATTTAAACAAAGATCTATGAATAAACAAAAATTGGAAACATCAATTTGAACCAATATAAAGTATTGGGAATTCGCGCTGCGAAAACAAGATCTATATCACATAAAATCAATGGGGCAGTCGCTGATCTCCCCCTGTTTTTTGGTATTATCATGCGCTCATCATTGTGTCTGCCTGCTTGATTCCAATAAACAACATTTCATGACTTGGCACAAAAGAACTGAAAACATGTGAAACATAAAAAAGCAACAATATGTCATAATAGTATTTAAGGCCAAGTTAGCTTTTTTACAAGTACAATACACCTTTCAATACACCATTGCCTTAAACTATCGCTGTTTAATATTGGGTCAGAGACACATATTTTATTCAAGTCTATTATGTTTTATTCTTTAATCACTTTAATATATCAACGCTTCAATAAATATTTTGTTTCATGTTTCACATGTGTTAAGTTCTATTGTGTGAAGTCATGAACTGTTTATTGGAATCAAGGCGGGCGGACACGCTACTGTAGCACATGATAACACTAGAAAACAGAGAACCGAGATATAAAACAAGCTTTCACACAGTCTTGTATCAATGTTTCCAATCTTTGATTATTGATAGATCTTTGGACTATAACTTTGTGATTGGTCCTCATCAGCAACTCTTGGCCATTAGACATTAAATGATTAAAATAAACAGTTAAACACGGACATACATTTAATTCTGATGAACTTCTCTTTCGCTTGTGGTGTTTTTTTCTTATGACCACGAGTGGAAACCGCGCCATTGTTTTGGCTCAGTAGCAACTTGGAAAGAAGCGAATGTGCTTCTTTAATTGCGTCCCATGGGCCTGTCAAACTAAAAGTATTGCCAGATTTTTCTATTCTAACCCCGCAATTTTGTTCAACGTAAACAAACTTGGTTGCTATTATTTCCGGGTCAATATTATCGACGATTTCTTGCGATATTCGTGCTTTAGCAATTGCAAACATTATTTTGCAGCTTTATTTATCGTGGGATTAATAATCAGAGGAACTCTTTTTGATTAACACCGCTTGTTAAGAATGTACCGAACAGTAACGGTAACACAACACTATAAATTATTGCCTTAATTAATATTCATGGTTAAAACTAAATTACCTTTTAGTTAGTTTTTTGTATAATGGACGATGTGTTACACAAACACATTTTTCTTTGGGAAATTATTTGTTTTGGAACTTGTAAGGGCGAAACGACCAAGGGCGAAACGACTCAGGGTGAATAAGGGCGAAAAGGTATTTCTGTCTGTTCGGACCTTAATCAGTCTCTGAGTGCAATTGGTCCAGATTAAATAACACTGTAGAAATGCACAGCAGTTGTTGTTTTACTTTTATTATTTGCTGATTAATTACTATATTTTTATTCTTATTACGATATTTGTCATGTTTTCTGGTGTTTAATATAAAATAAATCATTTTTTGTTAAATAATTTTATTTCAGACTTAATGTTTTTAATCAATGTTCTCCTTTAATTTTAAGCGCTTTTTACTGGTTGAGCCCTTGCGGCACCCTTTATGAGCCTTCTCCAGCTGATTTTCCAGGACCTTCACTCTAATTGTAAGTTCCATTCTTTCCTAAAAAACTCATGATGTGCGGCAACGTCCTGTGCCACCTTCTCTTCGTCGGACCCATCAAGCTTTTTTTTGAGCATTTCTAGTATTTCTGCCACTTCCTCAAGAGTTAAGGTGGTTGTTTCGATCTCAAACTTTTCCCATAACATTTTCTGAATCTTTTTCATGCCTCCAATGTATTTCTTGAGTTCTGCAGTGAGTGTACTGATCTGTGCCTCCAACAGTCGGTTCCTCTCTTTCAGCTCTGTCTTGTTAAACTCGTCCTTCACTGCCACCTCCTTCAGTCCTTCAAACTGCTTCTCGTAGCATTCCGCCTCGCTTTTGAGTTGCATCAAACTGTATTTCTCTTCCTGTAGTTGTTCCTTCAAAGAGGCAATATCCTCGTCTCTTTCCTGCAGCTCCCTCTTAGAAGATGCCATCTGGTCATTCAGTTGGTTTAACTTGTACTGCTGGTTAGTGAGCCTTTCCCGCATGTAGTCACTTTATTCCTTCAAGTTCCCACACTTTGTGTCCGTCAGTCTGTGTAATTCCTCCAGCACTGCATTGCGGGCCGCGAGTCTCTCAATCTCGCCCTGTTTCTCTAACCTCATAGTGTTCAGCATGTCCACCTGTGAGATCAGATCTTCTGAATAACTGGCCTTCTCAGACTGACGTTTACTCACCTCTGCCCTCATCAACAACTCAAGCCTAGATAATTTGTCGCCCGGCTCTGCTTTCTCTGTCTCAAGGACTGAGATCTGTGCCTGGAGCTGCCCACTGAGGGTCCCCTCATGGGCCAGTCCGTCAGTCAGAATCTCGATATTAACTTCTGTCTGTTTATTTCGTGGATCATATTGTTTTCCAAAGTTTCCAACTGGGCCTTCAACTCTGCTATTGTGGCTGCCTGTTCATCGCTGGAGGTACGGTAGAATGTAACCTCCTCCTGTGAGGACACCAGCTGCTGGCGTATCTCCTCCAGCTCATCCTCAGCCGCCCTCACACCACTGAATAATTGGCTTATCTTCTTCTCAGCCTGGCGCATGTCTGACTCCAGGTGAGATATCTTGCCATCCTTCTCTTCAAACACACACTCCAGCTCTTGGACCGTGATCTGTGAAGCCTCCAGCAGGTTCTTGGTGCCCTCGTACTCAGACTGCAGACATTTGCTCTCCTCTATACGGTTGTACAGCTCCTGCTCCATTATTTGTTTCTCCTGTTCTTCAACAATATAAAGAAGTGAAACTCCAGCTGCTGGAGCAGTANTATATGTGTTATGCTCTCCATGAATGGAGGAAATAAAGAATCTATCTATCTATCTATCCTTTAATTTTAAGCGCCTTTTACTGGTTGAGCCCGTGCGGCACCCTTTATGAGCCTTCTCCAGCTGATTTTCCAGGACCTTCACTTTAATTGTAAGTTCCATTCTTACCTTAAAAACTCATAATGTGCGGCAACTACCTGTGCCACCTTCTCTTCGTCGGACTCATCAAGCTCTTTTTTGAGCATTTCTAGTATTTCTGCCACTTCTTCAAGAGTTAAGGTGTTTGTTTCGATCTCAAACTTTTCCCATAACATTTTCAGAATCTTGTTCATGCTCCAATGTATTTCTTGAGTTCTGCAGTGAGTGTACTGATCTGTTCCTCCAACAGTCGGTTCCTCTCTTTCAGCTCTGTCTTGTTAAACTCGTCCTTCACTTCCACCTCCTTCAGTCTTTCACACTGCTTCTCGTAGCATTCCGCGTCGCTTTTGAGTTGCATCAAATTGTATTTCTCTTCCTGTAGTTGTTCCTTCAAAGAGGCAATACCCTCGTCTCTTTCCTGCAGCTCCCTCTTAGAAGATGCCATCTGGTCATTCAGTTGGTTTAACTTTTACTGCTGGTTAGTGAGCCTTTCCCGCATGTAGTTACTTTCTTCCTTCCAGCTCCACACTTTGTGTCCGTCAGTCTGTGTTATTCCTCCAGCACTGCATTGCGGGCCGCGAGTCTCTCAATCTCGCCCTGTTTCTCTAACCTCATAGTGTTCAGCATGTCCACCTGTGAGATCAGATCTTCTGAATAACTGGCCTTCTCAGACTGACGTTTACTCATCTCTGCCCTCATCAACAACTCTAGCCTGGATAATTTGTCGCCCGGCTCTGCTTTCTCTGTCTCAAAGACTGAGATCTGTGCCTGGAGCTGCCCACTGAGGGTCCTCTCATGGGCCAGTCCGTCAGTCAGAATCTCGATATTAACTTCTGTTTGTTTTTTCGTGGATCATATTGTTTTCCAACGTTTCCAACTGGGCCTTCAATTCTGCTATAGTGGCTTGTGGAACTCTATCGTGGCCATATCATCCTCTTGTTTGTCCAAGAGTAAAGTTTTTTTTCTTTAAGCTTTTTTTCCGCCTTCATAGCTTGCTGAAGGGCTAACTCAATTTCTGAAATCTTGGAGCTGAGCTTGTCTTTTTTATTCTCATTCTCTTTATCAGCCTTCTGCTTTTCGTTCAGTTTGTCTCTGAGCTCCCTTTTCTCCCTTTCCGCCTGTACCTTCTTACCAATCGCACTGTCTCTCTCATCTATGAGGGTCTTCAACAGTTGTTTAACTGTTTTGAGTTCATCTCGAGGAGAATGTGTCTTCTGCCTCTCGGTCTCAAGATACTGTCCAGTGTGACCTAGCTGGGCCTCCAGCAGTGACACATTGTGCTGGTAGCTCACTCTGTCCTTCTCATATTCGTCTATACGACTTTCAGCCGACGTCATGTGACTCTGTAGCTGTTTTATCTGGTCCAGTAGCCCCTCTTGCTCAGCCAGTTTAAACACCTCAGACATGTCCACGCCCATGATTTCTTCGTCTTCCGTGCAGCTCGCTCCGCCCCCCTCGGGACTCTCGAAGAGGATTCTGTCGTTCAGGGCAGAGTTGTTTAAACTGGCCACCACGGTCCGGTTCCATAACTTGTGGCACTCCTTGCTTGGTTTCCGCAATTTTGGTGTCAACATTGTCTTGACGGTCTGCATGTGGAGGTCGTTCATCTTGTCCTTCTCTATCCTGGTCTTGTTTTTGTTTGCAGAAAGTAGCAGGTCCAGCTCACGCACCTGCTTCTCCGATGCCTCCAGCTTGGAACGTACCAGCGTCTGGCACTTCTCTGACGTCTGCTGTAAGTCCTCCAGCTGCTGCTTAACCTGCTCCAGTTTGGCAGAAAGGTCATTGTTTTGTAAGAGCAGCTTTTCCAAAGTGGCCGCCCTCACACCGTTCACACGCTTGATGGTGATCTGGGGCTCTTCCTTGGAGTCTTGCTGCTCCATGACAAGTGTGTTGTACATCTCACTGAGCCTGTGAGCCCGTGCAACCCTCTCCAAGGTGCCGGGCTCCTCCTTCAGGCGCGCATAGGCTTCCTTGAGCTGCCTGGTCTCCAGCACATACTCATCCATCTGGGTGTTGGTGTCCACTAGGCTGTGCAAGGCCTCAACCGTACGCTCGTGAATTTCCACATTTGAGTCTTTCACGTCCATTCATTTTTCTTTGTATTCAAGACTTTTCTGATTAACATTGGACAATTTGTTTATTATATTATTCGTCTGGTTTGTTTTGTCTTTCTGACCAAAAATATAGTTCAGCTTGTCAACAGTGTCTTCTAATTCCTGTTTCTCTATATCTGCCCTCTGTTTCAGGTACATGGCTTGTAGGAACATTACAAAGGCAATATAAAAATATAGCCGGAAATCAACTCTGCGATTTTAAACTTTAGTTCCTGCGAGTGTTTCTATCTTAATTTTTAGCCAATTTGTTTTAACATAAAAAAACCATAATTATTAATTTACGGATGATCAGTTTAAGCAAGATAATGGTTTTGCATAAATATATGTGATAAAGGCGCGATCGCATTCTCTCCATATTGGACGATGTCACCAGTGGACATTAAAAGCGTTAATTGGTGACACCAAATGTCTGAGCATATGTAGATAAGATTGTCAAGATAAGATTACACAAAATAACGCTGTAAATTTGTCCTTCGAAGTTCGCCAAATCAATCAGGATTTTACGGGCTAAATGCCTGAGTTGTGATTGCGATGTGCTAAAAAGACCTTCGTTAACATTGAACGTGTGCTTGTTTTGTCATTATATAATTTAACAGATCGCGCTGTCAGTGCAAGAACAAGATGTATACAATATTGTACAATTAAGTATTAACAGTGAGAAATCAAAGTAAGAAAGTAAGACTGAAACCAAGTTTGAAAGTGTTAGTATATGTATAGACAAGAGTTAAAATCAGGTTAAAACACACTCTGCCGCAACTAATTATATGGAATTTGGCTTACTGCCAGCTTGAAGGATTCAAGCGTTGGCAGGAGGACAATGTCTGATGGGAGGTTAATTTGTTCCATAGTATGACAGTGCTGGGAAAATAAGAAAATATATAATAGTAAGCAACTGTGTGAATCTGCCTATAAGCTAAAAAATGTGTATTGCGAGTCAGTCTCCTGGGGTTTTCCAAATATGTGGGAACGGGGACAGCTACTGATGAATGGACAATTTTGTTAAATAAAACTATTTTAGCATCAGTCCGTCTATTCTCTAGAGATCTTATACCAAGTGACCTTTGCATGTCTGAGACACTATCATACGTGGAATAGCTGTTATTTATCCATCTGATTGCTCCTCTCTGAACCATTTCGATTTTATTGATGTTTTGTTTAGTGTATGGCGACCAGACTGGAGACGAGTATTCTACTTGAGGCCTGACAAGAGTTTTATAGGCAGTTTCTTTTACTTTTTTGTTTTTAGTTTGGATGTTACGTTTAAGGAAACCAAGTGTTCTAGTTGCTGTTGTACATATTCTATTAATTTGAGTGTTGAAAGAAAGGTCTTCGGATAAGTCTATTACCAATTATTTTGCACTTGGTACGGTTTCAAGGAAATGGCCATGTAATATATATAATTATGTTTGATTTTATGTTTGTTTCGAGTTATATTAAGGACTTGGCATTTACTGGGGTTTAACTGCATTTCCAATTTGGTTTCCCATTGTTCCAAGGTATTAAGCTCATGATGTAATTGGTTGCAATCATTAAGGTTGCTGATCGTGAGGTAGACAGCAGTGTCATCAGCGAAGAGACGGACTTGGGATCTTACATGATCTGGTAGGTTGTTCATATGGAGAAGAAATAAGAGGGGCCTAGGACAGAGCCTTGGGGCACACCAGATGTCACAGGAACTTCATCAGATTTCTCGCCCTCCAGAACGACAACTCGAGTTCGACCTATTAAGAAAGAACGGATCCAGTCAAATGTACAGCCTCTGATATCATGTTCATGAAGTTTATAGAGAAGTTTAGAATGGCTGACTTTATCAAAAGCCTTGCTAAATTCCAGAAGAATAAGATCTGACTGCTGGCCTGCAACAAGGGTTCTCGCAAGGTCATTACCAGTTGGATGAGTTGCGTTTCGCAGGAAGGCGCTCCCTAAAACCATGATGGAGATCATATAATATAATGTATCTGATAAAATGATCAGAGATGCTATGATATGTTCAGTAAGTTAACAAAGAATACAAGTCAGAGTTATAGGACGATAGTTATATGGGTCACTCTTGGGTCCGTTTAAAGAGGGGGCCACATTCCCTTTGTCCAATCAGATGGTAAGGTACCAGAATCTATAGACTTTTGGAGAAGAATTTGAAGAATAGGAGCTATTTGACAGCGAAGTTCTTTCAGCACAACTGGCTAAATGTTGTCAGGACCAGCAGCTTTATCAGTTTTGAGGTTTGATAATAGTTTGAGGATACCGTTAAGGCTGATAGAAATGTCAGGCATTGGTGGATACTTGCTTCTGAAATGAAAGGGGAGATCTGCGTCACAAATTTTGTCTCTGATTTTATGAAGACAAGACTGTCCAAGAGATAGAGGTTNACAAACAATTTGATACCAAGATGTATTACATTTTATCCACAGAAAGCAACACAAACAGCAAAAAACGTATTTTCCAAATATTTAAAATGAATGTGTAAATGCTGATGACGTCATGTTCGACAGGAAGTTGTTAAATCAGTCGATGTTTGGATGTAAGTCATTTTACTCGGAATGAACTATAAAGTCATCATGTTTAGTAAAATAAAATCAGATTCAACAAAACAAACACTTTGATACCAGGATGTATTATATTTTAGACACAAAAAGCAAACAAAACAGCGAAAACATATTTTACAAATATTAAGCGCAAGTGCTCATGACGTCATTAGTAACAAGTCAAACGTCAACGATCATATTCATTCCCGCTAAAAATGCAGCGTCGTAGCGATTTTGTTTTAATTATTTCTTTTAAAACGGGGACTTAGAGAGAGGTATGATAAACAGAAAAACAGGTTACTGCCTGATCGTTTTGTAACATATCAGGCTCGGCACGAATAAAATAAACTATAAAGTCATCATGTTTAGTAAAATAAAATCAGATTCATCAATGCCTAAGATGCTCTTCAAGTAATTTGTATAGGATGTTTTGATTTCTTGCCTTATTTCGTGTTTTAAGACTAGGTGTTTTTTGGCCAAATGATGCATTCCAGCGTGTTTCGGCAGTCCGAATAATTTGTCTCTTTTTCTAATGAGTCTTTTTATTTTTATGGTTATCCAGGGCAAAGATATTTTTTCTTTTATAATTTTGGTTGGAATGAATTAAAAGATACCTTGTTCAATGAGATTTTTAAAACTGACCCAAATGTCCTCAACACTCTTAGTTTCATATCCATTGAGTAATCTATAACTCTCCTGTTCAGCATAACTTTTAAAGTTTGACCAATCTGCTTTTTTATATAGGTGTATTTTTCTTGGTTTTTGTTTATTTATTTTAGCTTTTACACCATAATTTATTGCTACAATGTCATGGGCTGAGACTCCAAGAAGAGTACGAATAATATTTGTGAGTGTATGGTTTGATGTTAAGAATAAGTCAAGTGTGTTATCTATTCTAGTGCTGTCTGTGACCATTTGAACCAAATTAAAATCATCAAGAAGATTTATAAAGTCTTCATATATTTGTGGGTACGCACAGCCAGGTTTGATATTTGGGGTATGATATTCATCCCACGAAAAATGTGGGTAATTAAAATCACCTAGCACCCAAATGCTACCTTTTAATGATCTAGTCTTTTCTAAGGACAATCTTAACTGTTCCGCTCCATAAACATCAGACTCCGTCGGACGATAAAAAGCAGCAATGTAAACTGGTCTACTTTGGGACATTTTTTATTTAACCCATAGTATTTCGCAATCTGCTGGAAGTTCAGGCTGTTCCGTAGCAGTTAATGTTTGCTTGACTAAAATAAAGACACATCCACCTTTGGACCCGGATATATCCCTTCTAAAAGGTGTGTAGCCCATGGACTGGGGAAAGATTCGGTACCCACGACAACGTCAGGTTTGTGTTCATCAATCAGAGCATACAAGTTATGTTTTTTATTTACAATTAATTGACAATTAATGTTCAAAATTTTTGATGACTGACTTTGCTTGAAATTGTAGCATGTTTTATTCTTTTTTGGTGAGGAGCCTCCGGAGAGACTTGTATGACTAGTGATCTTATCTCCGTTCATATCTTCGTGGACAGAGAAACTGTTTTCAGATACAAGTGAATCTATGTTATTTGTAAATGAGGAATTTGAATAATTGTGTTGGTCACAATTAGTACAAGACCAGAAGAAAGACATGTCACACTCCACCAGGTTATTGTATGCAGTAGGACTCATATTTTGACAATTTATATTGAACCAACTTGAGCAACCATTATATTCTATTGCCTGGTCAGTATCTATATAAGACCTCCTGGCCACCGCAGGGGTATTGAGGTCCTGGATTTGACTCTACATCATGAGATAACGACACTATAATAGTAATATCAAAGACCTATATATAGGTATTATACGTCTTTGGTAATATGCGCAGATATGCTTATGCGGATTAGTCAAGTTATACACTGGCAGTGTTAGGTACATGCAATTTTCTGTCCTTAATTAAAAAATGTATTTTTAATAAAAAAATGTATTTGCTATATAAAATGTTTTAAAATGTGAATATGTACTTTGAATGTTTGGACCTAATATTGTTTTTTTTCCGCCATATTTTCAATAAAATGTCTTCAATCTTTATATGGCAAGATAATTAAAATGCAATCATGGATACTGTGTATGTTTTCACAGACAATTATGCGTATTTGCTGTAAACAATGTTATAAATGATGAAAATAAACTGTGAATGTTTTTTTTTTCCGTATTAGTCGGTTGGGTCTATTTTGATGAATAAGCCCGAATATATAAAATTACCGGGAACACCGTAAAATCGACTTTTGTTTTATACTAAATATTGTTAACAATAGATATCTTCAATAAAATGTATTCTTTATATGACAAGATAATTCATGGCGAGTTGTTAAAACATTTGGGGCGAGTTGTCTTTCGGTTGGGGCGAGTTGTCCAATAAATTTGGGGCGACTTGTCCTATTTTTGGGGCGAGTTGACTTGGGGCGAGTTGGCAATGAGGCGAGTTGTCTGGCGGGGCGAAACGACTCCATACCGTTTCGGAAGCGCTTGTTCATCACTTGTCAAGCTTCTTAGGGAAGTAAATTGGATGAAAAAGCTGTGAATGTCAAAATGTTAAGATTCAGTGTTAAGCGACGGCCTAGAAAGCTTAAAGGTGTGATTACGGGTTGCGGAAGTGGGCCCGCTGAAAGATTACAATATCTACGGAAGCAAGTAGGCAAACTCATTCGCGATGAACGAATCGAGGGTCGTGAGGATCGGATGAATGAAACTCGTGGTTATGCAGAACAGGTCAGGTATCAATAACATTTTTAAAAAATAATCCATCCCAATTGTTTTCCCCGCAGATATCTACTTTCCAAACCTTTTTGGTAAAATCCATCCATTGGGATAACTAAACCTCAATATACAGTCGATTGGTGTATAACGGATAGCTAAGGACTTCGAGTCTCATTTCAACTTATACATCATGCATTCAGTAATTAAACCATTTAACCTCTAAAGACAAATGTCTTTCTTATTGAAACATGCAAGCGGTTTTTAATTTCCGACAAATATTATTTGTTTACAGCGCGAATGTCATGGTACACTGATTCAGCCATTAGCGGATCGCTTAGGTCTTAATCGGATTACATGTGTATTGAGTTATCTATTAAAATTTGACCCAGCATTTGCAAAACAATATTTGTAAGATATGTACATTTCCAGAAAGGAAATTCATTTCTGCGTTTAATTAGACCAAGTTCATGGAAATCGCTGCACAATTGATGAAGTAATGGCTGTTCAAAGCGATGCACCCTATTATTCGGGTCATTTTGAGTTGAAGACCTTGTTGTATTTGAAAGTGATTTTTTTTTTTCAGAGAAATCAATTTTTCGTTATAATTTGATTTTTTTTCATTCAAAACAATGTTTTTACTTATTAATATCATAGCCACACGATAATCACCTATGTTTTTGTTTTGGTGTGTTAGAATGTAGCCATTCATTTTCACAAATCTTCTTGGAGTGTAATGAAAATACTCAGTTTTGTATATACATGTATGCAGAAGGAATAAAAGAAAATAGACACAGAACAATTTTCACTCTTTCCTGATATATTTTGCAATTTTATTTTGGTGTCGGTTTCATCAAGCTGATTGTAAGAATAGCAGTAGTAGCAGGGATGGAAATTAGTGGTTGCCCGTGAGCCTGGGGCAAGTAGATTTTTGGCTGGGCAACTCAATTTCAAAAGTTGGTAGTCCGGCCGGGCAACTTATTTTTTTTTTTAACTTGAAACAATTCAGTGCAATAAAGATAAGCAACCGTGGATCAATTAGTTAAATACCGGCAATATTCATTATTAAGGCATAGAATATGATTCAATTCAGACTAATAATACATAATGCATTGAAAACGTGTCATTTCAGCAATGTTATTTCATGATGTATTATTTTATTTAAAGAATGTATCACCGTAAAAACGCAGTCATATGTCTACCCGCTCATAAGTTGGGGGGTATAAAAATGGTTTGAAAATTTGACACTTAACCTATGTGCACTTCATAAGTCGGGTCAAAATTACAAGAAAATTCGAAAAACCAGCGT
>VMBQ01010141.1:0-27980 GCA_007657795.1 Dreissena rostriformis | reverse complement strand
CAATACATGCCAAAATCTAGTGGACAGTCCCTTTAATAATATGATTTGAAATTCAATTTTAAGCGGACTGACATATTAGGGGGGAAACGTCAATATGTGTGGTGAAGAAAAACGCGATAACTGACTTTGGATGTAGACATACTTTGCAAAACTGCAATAGCAGCCAAATGGATAACACAAAGGTGAACACGACAAGTGTAACGAAAGCGCATTCCTTCAGTGTTCGACCTACTATAACGTACAGCAGGCCACAAAGGACTAGCGTATCGGATCCATTGCTGAAAGGTGTGGTGTGTTTTTATATTTCTCTATAACATTCAGAATGTGTATAATAAATAGGAATAATGCAACTCAACAAATACTTTCAGGAGAGGAATGCGCGTCCAGTAGTCTTTAACTTCAAGCATATGACCAATTGCCTATACAGTAGTAGTGTATAAGAATGATGTCCATAAATATAGGAATACCTTTAAACGCATCGTAATGCTTTGAATTCTCACGTTCAATTGTTATAAATCAATTGAATTAATGTAGTGGTTTTGGTAAAATGGACAGTTTCACTTGTTTTGTTCAATATAATTAAACGTCAGCAAAGTACAAAATGTAGACAAATAAAGTACACTTTACAATTATTAAATCCCCGAAAAATACGATGGAGGTGAAATTTGTATCGTACATTTCGCAATTTCTTTTTAAATATTAGCACACGTTTGAGTCAAGGAAAAGGTTCTTGTAATTAAATAGTGTGTCAGTCAAGAAATGTGTACATGTAGTCATAAAAAACACGAACACAATCTGTAATTCCTTTTTTTAATTTGCAGCTCAAATTGAACTGCACGAAGCTTTCAGAAGAGAATGTTTGTCGAAAGCAATACAGTGGAATTTGCCTGACATAGTGGAAAGAACCAAACCGCACAAACGTATACCACTACCTGATGAACTTAACGATGAGGAGGTTTCCTTTATCAACAGCAAAGGTCAACGAAAAAATAACAATTTGAGGAAGTTGTTACTGGTTCTTATGAAGAAAGATTTCGTGACAATGTCGAAATGGGTTAACAGTAATTTGGACGAAGGTGTTCAACAGATGATACAAAACACGTATGATGAATTCCGTGACGAAGAGCTCAATAAAAGCAGATATAGATGTCTGCGTTGTCGAATGGTGTTGGTCACATGCGTAAGTCATGTGGCAGACGCATTGAAAAGTGCAGAAATTTTATCGGACGAACTGTATTTGAAGGTTATCGATACTGGTCGCAAGGTCGGATCTCAAGAAACACTTTGGAACAATGTCTTTGAGGAATGTAAATGCTCAGAGAGTCAACATAAAGTGTATTGTGTATTTAAGGTGGTTTTCTCAAACCTCGTTGAAAGAAGTACGGGTAAGGTAAAGAGGGATAACGAAGCTATATATGATGACATTTCCAAACTGTCTTCTTATTCTACTAGTCTGTCAATGCCCTAAATTATGCTCAACAGCATGTCATCCTGTGTCATGTGTCAAACGTTACACGGCAGGGCCAAGTCATCTGACTCATAGTTCAAACCAAACATCGGACACATCTGACTCAACACAGACTTGCTTGAAAGAAAAACCGATGCCCTAGCCATTGGTGATGTCAGCAAAACAAGAAAACCAGACTCCAGCTAGCAAACTAGAAACATACAATTCAGACCATAGCCCAATCTCAATACTGTCGGAATCCAGTATTTCTTCAATTAGCTCCCATTCAACTGGAAGCAGTAACTGCCACGCCAGCAGTGAATTGTCCGATGAAGATTGTGGATCGTCTTCAAACAATGTATATGTGAACATTCCGACTTTAAACAAAAGACGAGGGAAAGGAACAGAGAGAGGAAATTCATCACATAATGCGGACCATGCTGATAAGATAAGGAACACGTCGTTACGACTAATACCTGCAATGCACTTAGGAAAACCTTCATCCGCACGCGAAATTCCTCAGAGCATAACAAAAACAAGAATACTAAACCAAGCGGAAGACCGCAGACAATTTTTGGAAATTAATAACGCTAAAGTTGTGTACGTTGGCAGTTACAGTGGTCCATGGTTTTCCTGATATTGATTCATCAACTGAATAGCCGGATATATGTGCAGCAAAAGAGATTTAGAAGTACATGTAACTACATGTAACTAAGTGTGGTTTAGTATTAATATTGCTCAGCTAGTTCAATGACATTTATATTGTACAAATATTTCAAAGCCAAATCATGAAGTAATTTAGAATTAAGATGCATCTGTTATAATAAATGTAAACATCGTTGGTTTTTAATCATGTATGTACATGTATCTGTGTCTATAAGATGTATAATGTAACCGGTTTCGTTATGATATTTGAAGAAAACATAGTCAGTGAACAGTATCGGACGTCTGATAAACAAAGCGAGCGTTCTACCACTTTACCACGCAGACTCTTGAGAAAATTAGGTATTTGAAAAGCGATGTCGATAATAAAGTTTTTTTCAATTATCGCTAAAAATCGTTAGAAACTTTTTTTTATTATTTTTCGATTTCGATTGATGAAAATAAATAAGTCAAACAATATTTTAACATTTTTGCAATTAATGTTATTTCTCTTATTTGAATATTACGCATGCGTTGATTTTTTATTCTATGAGCATTTCGTTTGAAAATTATTAATTTACCAATTTGTTTTACAAGTTCTATATGGCCGTTCTATACCAAATACAAAATGCATTTAGGCGCGATTTTAAACAAAACTAAACAATATAAAACTATGAAGAGCAAATCAATAAACTCAGAACGATACTCTTTATTGATGTAAACAACGCCATAACAAAGCTCTGCTCAAAAGGACACGTATTTGCTCGTTCAAATTATCTATATATAACATAAGGTAATGATGCAATACAGTATTAAACCAGTGTAAGCTACGCAAATTTGGTTGACGCCAGACCTATACTACTATTAAAATCAGATACCAGCGAGGTAGACAGTTTGAAAAAGAAATAACAATAAAAACACTTTGAAATTGTTGAAAACCTTATTAAAATAAAACAAAAGGAATTTAAACAATGTGTACCGCAAAACGTGACTTTAACGAAACGTGAAAGATTAATTTGAATAATAAAACAAAAATAACACGTAATCATGCAGCATACACTTTTCAAGATAAGAGCTTGAGAATTTCTGACTATAGCAATTAGTCAAATATGTATTCACGTAGCCTTACAAAGAATGTTTACCGGGTTGCATGCTATAATCATTAGTCACTTACAAGGTGATATAAAATATGCAAAAATGTATTTTTAGCTCGGCCGTTGTAAACATTTCCCACAAAATGCGGTTTAAACATTGTGAAGCTCTTGATTTTATCAATTTAAACATCACATATGCCAGTTTCCCATTTGTTATGTTTATGCCGAATGTAAATGGTGAATTGTAGGTTTAAATCCGCAACCCAGTTAATCGATAATAAAGCTTTTTTTAACAGTTGCACTTGGAGGGTCATCGTTTTTTTGCGATAAACATTATGCATCAAGCCAAATATTGTTAACTTTACAGCGTGCTGAGGCAGATGATAACAGTCGCATTGTTAATTGGGTCTGAATTTCGCCAGGTTCACAGTTGTGTCACTTTGACAAGGCTTTTCACCAAAAAACAGATTGTGAAATTACATAACAGTTAAACAGTCGGCACTCCTTACATAAAACTATCATATCGTACGTTAAGAACAGAAGAAAATAATTGTAATATATATGTGACGAATTGAAAAATAAATACTTTAGATCACACGAGTGAGATAAAAAATCCAAAATAAAGTCTACCAATGACGCGACCCGTTTTATTAAATTTATTAATGCTTAAACAAAACTGCATACCATCTTTAACCATGCAACTAGAAACATATAAATATATGTATACCCTTAAACAAAAAGGCAGACAATTGTTAATCGATGTAATGTGATCGAAGCTTCAATTTTTTAAGGCACTGAATAATTAGAAAAAAAACTGAATTGTCGAGGTTAAGAGAAAATAAGAAATGAACAAAGTAATAATATAAATATATATACTGTTAAGAGTTTTCTAGCAGCAAAATGGTTGTGAAGGAGACAACAAGTGTAACGAAAGCTCGTTCATTCAGTGAAATACCTACAGTAACATACATTCTATAAAGAAAACACCGTTATTCATTTTTATTGATTTCAATAAAACACATGATATTATAGCATCTTCTATGAACACGTAATACATTTTTTAAATAAAGCAATAGTTGAATACTAATAAAAAATAATAATAACATGTTTTATGTACTTTTTTCTAGTGTTTCCAAACGCCGGACAAATACGACTAAAGCTAAATTCATCTCTAATATCGGTCGATTCGCAACCAATGCAATATCGTTGGTTTCTAGAAATTATTTCTCTTGCATAACGACCGGTTTGAATATGTAATGGAGTGGGCTGACAATCTTAGTCTAGTGAAAAGGTATCTCAAACTTCTTGGTAGTACTCATTTTCAAAGTCGATTTTAAAACTTCGATAAACATCTAACATTGAGCTGTAATTTAACGTTCCATACCAGTCCTGTGTAAAGTGATTATATGCGTTTAAATTCCTCTACAAATGTGTTAGTGTCAATATTAAGATAAGTTACATCATCAAATACATAACATCGAGCATCTTTTAACATTAAATATTTGTGATAATCTGAAACGGTGAAGTTATATACGGTTTTAATAATGATAGTTAATATTTACATATCTTTAACCAATATTTAATGACACGGACATATATGTGTATATACATGGGATATCTACAATGCAATTTTTTTTTTGTCAGTTGTTGATGCAAAACTCAAACACATCAATAAATACATAAATACATTAATAAATATATAAATGAATAAATAAGTAAATAAACAAATAAAACACTTCTGTAGTGACGACGATCAGCCAAAAACGACACGACTTTTTTACAATCAAGGCTGACGTCAACGGCCTTGTGCGTAACATAAGTTAAAACTGCAGCTACTGTGTAACTTCTGTTCACATAAGAGTGTAAAGTATACATATTAACAACAATGATTACAATGGCGTAGGACTTGTTTATAATTGTATTTAGTGCCATTTTGTGTGTTGTGTATTCTTCCATATGGCGTGTTTTCAAGTCAAACTTCAACCTTTGATTCATTTAAAATATTTGAGGTGACGTTATTATTTTAATATAATTACATAACATTCGTAAACCAAGTTGTTTAATGTTCTAAATCAAGCATGAAATCGTTGGAACATAACAAATTGTATTCAACTTTACATATGCGGCATTCAAGTAGGTGTCGGCTGTGACAAAAACAGTATGAACGGGTATTCATTAGAAAAGTAGAAGAAACACTACGTAGTGGAGGAACATTTACAAAAATAATAAGGCATAAGTGAATGGAAAAGTCTTTACCTAAGTTTTGTATAATTATAAGTATTTACGTTTCATACCTTTTATTCATGTTCAATGTTTGTATTATACGTTTTTAAGTAAATTATGGCGGGCACTTTATGTTTACACAAGTACCTTCGTCTTGTGATTATTGTTCAATGATATAATTATTGTTCAAAATGTGTTATCTAATGTTTGTTGCATAGTTCTAGTTGAAAAGTTAGAACTTAATTGCCTTTTTGCATATACTTTGTGAAATAGTGCTTCTTCTTATTAATAACTTTATGTTTACACAAGTACCTTCGTCTTGTGATTATTGTTCAATAATATAATTATTGTTCAAAATGTGTTATCTAATGTTTATTGCATAGTTCTAGTTGAAAAATTATAACTTAATTGCCTTTTTGCATATACTTTGTGAAATAGTGCTTCTTCTTATTAATAACTCATATAAAAGTTGTATAGTAATTTAGGCACTAACAATACGATGTTAGTACATTGTATAACATTTTTCATAATCATAAAAATGTAATCAATTAATTTTTCATTGGAGTTAATTGAAAGAATATGTTTTTGTACTCGAAGATACGTTTTGTTCTACCGTTAAGGGATTACTCTGCGTTTATTTGATACAAACACGCACACATCTATATTAAGATACAGGTAAATCGGAATGCCATTTTTATCAAAAACATGTTGGAATCCCAAATCTAAAGTTCTCGACATTCCACACATATTTATAACATCTTTATCGTAACGATGAACTGATAATATCAAAATAGATTTTAGGTTTTGAAAGTTCATATCTTCTCGATACTGATACTTTAAATGTTACACATATAAACGGAATGTGTTTCATACCATATTCATTAAACAAGCTCAATAATTTCTCAAGGACCTAGGCGACTTGCTTTAAGTTTAGCTTACTGTAGTGGTACAGTGTATGGTGTGACCTAAGGAGTACATGTATGCAGGGTTAAAAATTCCATACCCAGGGCATTGCATATATTGTTCATAGCTTCGATACCCTAAAGATTATATTAAATATAAGATCAACAGTTTATACAATAATAATTTAAAAAAAAAACTTTGTGTCACAGATTCAAGAAATAAATTAACAATGCACATCAGTGTGCGAAATAACACTTATGCCGCAGACTTATACTTAAAATACACTTTCGTTTACGAAAAATCATCGTTAGAAATTAATAACATTATAAAGCGTCTCAGACCCGAAACGATTTATACATTTTGATTTCTTGTGTTATCGTTAAATTTTGTAACAACACGCGGATGGTTTTACAAAGTATAAAATAAATTGCAACCCATGTGAAGACGGATGGTCAGGTCCGCACATAATGTAGTCCTAAAGTCTCAATGACAACCCGACCATAGACTCTGAATAACACAAACACACACGTGAAGACGGATTGCTGCGTGGTTTCGGCGTGGCTTTTACTCCATGATTCAGTTGTTCAAGCCCTGGTGTGGTTAACTTTTTTCTCTCTTTCTTTTTCTTTTTTTTTTACTTTTATTCTTGTTTTGTATTGGAACTCTTTAGTTCTGATGTTTATAATTATCAATTTAAAGCATCTAATGACAAACTTCAAAACATGCCAAAATCTGTGAACAAGTTCCTTTACAGGGACTTGTTCACGTTTTGGTAAATTGACAAAAATGAAAAAAAATGTTTTAGATTTTCAAATTTTCGTTTTAGTTATTATATTTGCGAGGAAACAGTAGTACTGAACATTTACCATGCTGTAAAATATCCATTATATGCATCTTTCGACGATTTAAAAACCTGAAAATAATAAAGCGTTACAAACGCGAAACGATTGAATAATTTGGACCGTTCTGTTGTTATCGTTATATTTGTTCAGTGGTTCGAGCCCCGGTGGGGTTTACTTTTTTGTCTTTTTCTTTTTCAATTGTATTCTTGTTTTATACAGGACTTATTTATTTTCGATGTTTACATTCGTCCATTTAAAGCATTTAATGATAAACTTCAAAATATGCCAAAATCTGTGAACAAGTTCCTTTAAAGGAAAGTGACACTACTACATTCAAATCTCTATTGTGTATACCGCCCCTTGGTTTGATTATGTACACAACAGTACAGCGCATAGTATTGCTATGATAGGCACTATTATAATGACTATGGGCAGTCAACGGATTGGATGTTGTTAAGAGCTGTTGATTCTTTAACTATACAACACGTAATTAACTACCTAAACGAGAATGGTCATTTTTTTTTATTTTGAATTTTCCCCCAACCACAAAAAAAACTTCAGAGAGGGTGTGTCTCTTGCTCGTTGGTCTTGTCCGTCCTAGTGTCCTAAACAGCATGTGAAGTGCTCAACTGTTTTTTTTTGGTGCGTTATGATATATTTATAGTAAGTAATACGATATTATTGTAATTGTTCCAAAATTCATGTGATATAGAATTTTAAATTAAACGACCGTTCTTAGAGTCTATTTTAACAATGGATGAACACAGGATTAAACGCACTTGTTAGTTTGTTGTATGGTTCGTTGTTTCGTTCTTAAATGTGTAACAATTTAGCTCAGACCTAAAGTAAGCGTTGTTCGAATATCTTTTCGTAATCAATATTTTACAAGTACCAAGTTAAATACTCATGCTGAAGGTATTTTAAATATGCACGCAATATGTCTAATTACGGTGCGTCCCCTAACACGGTCATGATCACTATCGTGTTACACAAAGCATTCAGAGACACATAAGCTGTGGAATGCACAGGAACGCGGAGTAATTGCCGCCTGACGTTTAATGTTTTGTCCGTTTAAGAGACGAATATTTTTTTTAAAGGTTCAATCAGTAAATAATCTTAATGTTAAAAGGATTAAGAAACTACTAGTATAGAATAGAAGATATATCGGCGTTTGCATATGCGGAAATTAACCGGTGTTTGGCAAATTAAGTTTTGAATACGAATATTTCAGAAAACTTATCATGATAAGATATATATTTTCATTAAGCGGTTTATCTTTAAAAAAATGACAAATAACAAATAAGTTCATACACTGAAAAGCTATTAGAGTAGTTTTTAAGTTAAATCATGTAATATTTTACAAAAATATTTAAAAAACAAATGATATGCAAATATCATGATTTATAATATAGAAGAGTGAAAACAATAAATATATGTATAAATATAAATGACATAAGATATATTAACAATAATGGCGGACCACTTGAAGACTTTAGATAAGATTTTTAACCTTCTGGAATCCTTGAAGACCGACTTTAAACGTGTCAGTGATAGACAAAGAGAACAAGACGTAGAGATAGGGTCACTTCTAGCAGCAATTAGGGTCAATAGCAACACACCTTTCGATAACAATGCTGAAAAAACAAATTCACCCGAGTATTGCAAATCAAGACTAGACACGCAGAAATCAGAACAAGCTGTGATGGACAACTTTATTAATAAAGTTCGAGCAGAAATGAGCCAAATGGGTGTAGCTCAGGTTAAGCAGAAATCAAATCTGGTCAAGTCGCATTCATTCAGTGAAAGACCTACAAGAAAAAAGATCTCCACCAGGTCATGCGTTTCGGATCCACTCCTTAAAGGTATGTTATTCAATCATCTAATTTAAATTGGAAATGAATTCGTAATGATGACAAATCAGTTGCTGTCACTTTGTTGTTTTGTTTTTGTAAGAATGTCTATAGTTAAAATTATTTTGCCGTATACAAACTTACGTAGAAAAGTATAATCTTCTTTATAAACGTGTCTAATGTCTAATGTGCCATTGTTTTATAATTCAAACGACGAAAAAGACTCAGTTGTCTCATTTAAACAAGGAAAGCCTTTTGAATAGTTGAATAGTATCCACGTTAAAATTTAAGCTCATTCGAAAGCTAAAGCTAAAATAAGTTGTTTTGTAATTAAAATATAACCGTACGTTTTTTACTTAAAGATGAAAAGGAGAAACACGAAGCATTTAGAACGGTATGTTTGTCACAAACTATCCAACGTCATCTCACAGACATAGTAGAAAACACCACCGCGCACAAGAGAATATCCCTTCCGGATTGGCTGAGCGCTGAGGAAATAAAATTCATTCAGAAGAAACGACAAAGACGAAACAACAACTTAAGGAAATTTCTAATGATTCTTATGAGAAAAGACTTTGGTACAATGTACCAATGGGTGCATAATAATCTAGATGAAAAATTAAAACAGATGATCTGGGAAACGTTTAACGAATTCCGTGACGAAGACCTTAATAAGACCAAATATAGATGTCTTTGATGTCGGATGAGTTTCGTCACGTGTGTAACAAAAGTTGCAGACCAAATAAAAAGTGTTGGACTTTTGTCGGATGAGCTTTATTTGAACATTATTGATACTCCTCTCAAGACGGGTGCTCAAGAAGCACTTTGGAATTCTATTTTTGAAGAATGTAAACAATCCCAAAGTACAAAAATAGTTAATTGTGCGTTTAAAGTAGCCTTCGGTAGCCTTATTACTAGCGGTAAGGAGGGAGAATCGTCTGAATATCAGGCAATATATTGTTCTATATCGAGTCTGAATGGGGACTCCGATGACTTGCTTGTCTGCCAATGCAGTGACCTTTGCTCGAAATCGCTGCATCCAGTATCATGTGTCAAAAGTTTTGCAATGAGCACAGACCCATATGCTTCGTTTTCAAAAAGTCTCACTGGTCAAACGCGTGAGAGAGACCATGAGTTGAAAGATGTATCAAACAATCCAAAAATCAGACAAACATCGAAGGCAAAGTCAGCGTTATTTCAACGAACTCTTTATATTCCAAATGCTGATCCTACAAATACATTCTCAGACTCTAGCATTTCTTCACCGAGCGCATAGTCCTCGGGAAGCATTGATGTTCAAGGAAACAGCGAACTTTCAACAGAAGAAGACGTGAAATCCATACCTTCCGATATTATGGAAAATGTTCATAGAAAAAGAGTTGAAAGACGCAGGTCAGCAAACCATACTGTTCCTTTTCGGCAACAGTCGTTGCGATCGGAATCGGCTTCGTCTCAGGTTGGAAGACAACGACCGACATCTGCGGTTAAATACCCTCAAACTGTTGCAACGGAAATCATCAACAAGACGGAAGATCATAGGCAAGTTTTTGACATACAGGCAAAGAACGTGTTTGTTCAAAGTGTTGTGAAAAAATACGGAAAAATTGATGGATGAATGGAATTTTAATTAATACATTTCGAACGTTGTTTAATAAAAAATAAGTTAATGATTTCCCAGAAAGAACCAAGCACACTACTTTGAAAGTGTGTGACTTCGAAATCAGTTGTTTAATTATAAATCTGGTGATTTGGTAGTATATACTTGTTAACTTTAGCGTACCTTTTTTGTAAAACGGATTTTTTGTTTTATTATCGTTTGCAAATTTATGCAGGTGTTTCTGAGTTTTGCAGCGCAATACATTTTTTTGTAAACTATAATTAAAATGTAACATTACACGTACTTCGTGTTGTGTACTTAAGAAGGGTGTTTGGCTTCGACTTGTATATAAACTGTACATTTTATTTGAAAAATAAGTTTGATTTTTGTTTAAATAATGCTTAACGTCAAATACACTCGCGCTGCCGGTTTGGTGGACAAGTAAAATTTTGCTTGTACTTTTACTGCGTATTTCAATTTAAAACTTAATCTTCAAGATTTTATGTAAATAATTTCATTACATGCATGAACTAATACAGTAACAACCTCTGTTTTAGGAATTTCACTTCAATGCATATTTCATAAATTGCATTGTTAATTTTATTACAGAAGAATACTATGACATTGAACACGTTATATTATCACAAGATCTACTTTACATATTAAAATGATACGCTTTTTATACTTCAAATGCCTCGGCTTTTAGACGAACAGTAAACGACATTATACACAGTGTTTTATTTCATGTTCGAAAAAAACGTGTATTAAGCTGGGACGTGTATTGTATTATGTGTAAAAACATTGTAAATGTGAACGAAAATAAAGTCCTGATTCATGAACAGCATTGACAACTGTTCGCTATCCAATTGCATCTTAACCCATTTATGCCTAGCGTCTAGAAAAAAGGCCTTGGCAAACAGCGTAGACCCAGATGAAACGCCGCATGATGCGGCGTCTCATCAGGGTCTGCGCTGTTTGCCTAAAGGAATTTCTGTAAGAAATTTTCTAAATATAGAAATAAATATACTAGACATCCCTAATTTTGGAAAAAAAATGATTCAATTTAGAAGGATGGGAAAGTCCACTAAGCATAAATGGGTTAATATGCAATACTTTATTGAGCTGATAGACATTAAACATATTTCTCTCTCCCTAGAATATTTGCAGACTTAAAAGCTACGTACGCGTGTGCATTTGAAAGAGTATGTATATATTACTTTTGTATTTGTACAGTTTATAAGAATTATGTCTTTGTTTTATCAATAGGCGTATAAGTTTTGAACTGTTTTCATTATGTTTCCGTATATCTTATTAATTAGTTAATGCCGTTCTGCATGCTAAATGTGACTGCCGTGTTTCTTGTCGAAATAAGCTTGAAGGAATTAAATTGATTTTGTTATATCAAGCTTTTGACTCGGTTATTATACTATACTTTGGGTTATTAACACTAATTACTAATCACAAATGTACATATTGTTTATAATTAAAAAACTGGGTTTGTAAGCAGGCAGCTCGAATTACAACAAATGCGTTTGCATGTTAAATATTTCCATTTTTTATTTTTAAGTTTAAGTAATGGTAAATGATACGTTTTAGCTTATGTCATGTAGACATTGTACAGTATAGCTGATGTCATGGAATATATGGTAATTAAAGAAGTCCTTTATACGAAAACCATTGTTTTCTTTCTTCCGTTTGAAAAGCTGAGGTAATGTTTTTACTTACATACATTAACAGATTGAATTGTAATCATTACTTGTTTATGAATTGTTAACATTTATATCTGTTTACGTCACAAATTGGGTACTTAATACCTAAGACATTTGTTTTTTTTGGTGTTGTTTTATACAAAATCGGGTGGAGGGTATCAAAATATTTATCGAATTTTGTAAATCTAAACGTACAGTTAATCAACCAAAAAATAAAATAAATAAAAATAATAGATAAACCAATTGTATTTACACTAATGACTTGATGACAACATTCTAATATGCAATGATGTTTGTTTCTTAAGCCAGGCTATGACTGTATTTCGAAAGAGGTGTGTCCAGAATTCTAGTTCGCATAATCATTTAACAGCTTGAAACATGTTGCACACGATAGAGTGTCAAACATTGCCTATAGAATGTAGGAATCGGATGTACAACACAAATTAAAAATGAAAACTTAATACGTATCTGGTCTTTGAAACAATTATTAAAAATTCGTCCCCAATTGTTGAGTCTGTACTAAGTAAGCTAACCAGAGATGATTGACAACTTAAGGTTTTATTTATTGTCACAAATAATCAGTTACGTAATACCACAAGGAGGTATGCACTTAACCACATTATTATATCTGTTCTGTAAAATAAAATCTGTTACATCATATTACGTCCTGTGGATCTAGCGTTGGATAGTTATCATTAGTCGACAAAGAGCACACATTTCACTGATGACTGTCCTAAAAAAATGTGAACAATTTAACACATTTATGCCTAGTGGACTCTCCCATCCTTCTATATTGGATCAATTTATTTCCAAAATTAGGGATGTTAATTATATTTAGTTCTATATTTATAATATTTCTTACAGAAATTCCTTTAAGCAGACAGCGCAGACCCTGATGAGACGCCGCATCATGCGGCGTCTCATCTGGGTCTACGCTGTTTGCAAAGGCCTCTTTTCTAGACGCTAGGCATAAATGGGTTAATATGTGTATTATAATTACTCCAATTAATTATGCATTTAAGCAGCTAGATGCATGTTGATATATTATCATCCTTATGTAGTTAAATCACAGAACGAATCAATGAGGCATGATGCGAATATTGAAACTTAATTTTGAGTTTATTCGGCCTAATTAATAACTCAATTTACAGTAAATATTTATTGCAGATTTCGTGCAAATACAAACTCTTCATAGTTAAAATAGAACATGGAGAAATTTAAACAATTTGTACCACAAACACGTGACTTTTGCGAAGCTCGTTACGCTTTGAATGAGATAAAAAAGTCACACGATCATGCCAAATAAGATTTGCAAAATGATAGCTAAAGTATTTTTGACAGTAGCTATCAGTAAAACATGTTTACACGTAGCCTTACAAAGAATGCTTACCTGACTGCATGTTATAATCATTAGTCACTAACAAGGTAATACGCTTTTGACTGAACTGTATTCGTTGATTGAGAGTCAAGATTACGAAAACAACGTATTTTGAGCTCGACCGTTTAAAAACATTTTCCACAAAATGCAATTTGAAAAGGTTAAATCTTTTGGTGTTCTCAATTTAAACATTACAGATGCCAGCACACAGTGTCCATGTGTTATGCCTAACGTAAATGGTACGTTTAAATCTCCATCACAGTTAAAAAATAAATCTTTCTGTTCAAAGTTACACTTGGAAGGTCAGTACTTTTACGGTGAATATTACCGGGTATGGATAACATAATCCTGTCGTAATTATACACTAATTTTACAACGAGCTTAGGCAGATGATAACAGTGTCAAACTAGGCCAAAGATATAATTTGGACAAATGTTCTTACCAGTTCCACGAAGACTTAGCAATAAATGTGGCCTCTAGGGTTTTCACAATCTTTTTCTTTCATTTGACCTAGTGACCTAGTTTTTTCTACTCAATCTTGAACTCAGGCGATATATCATTAGTGTTAATATACTGACCAAGTTTCATGAAGATTGGGCAATAAATGCGGCCTCTTTATTGTTCGCAAGTGATGACGATAAACAAAGCGCATTCATAAAAGCTCACCATGAGCATTGTAAGCTGAAAACAAAAATGTTAAGGCTTTTATTAAATTTACTTATTAATAAGATTTCATTCGAATGAGATTCTTTATTTGCACCATTTACATGTAGTCTCTTTTTGTAGGTATAAGTACAACTTACATTGAGAAAGAGCCATTTTTAAAAGACATGTATTATTCACAATTGCAAACGATTTATTTATACATGCATCATATGATTATAATCATACACCATTTTACACCATACAAATATATTGCACTACAGAATGATATCATAACCACCATAGTTTTACAAACAATTAACATATAAAGCATACATATGATGATAGAGAAAACGTTACAAGAAAATCATTAATCAATTTGTGAATAGACTAAATGTTTTGTAACAGATTTCAAATAAAACAAGTTGCATTATTGAAAAATGTCGCCGAAGCCTCATGTACGTAAAATGTAGCAAGATATAACAATGAAACAATAGACCCTGGGGCGTGGCCAGTTTCAATGTTAGAAACCAAATTTTAAACCTTTGGACCTTGGGTTTTCAGATGAAAATAGTTATCAATACATGTATAAATAATTTGACCCGCTTGGTATCAACAGTTATTACCGGTCATGATTTGATAAAACTAAGTAGGGGGTAAATATACAAGGATACTTACCATATATTATACACCTGGGTGTTTTAGTTTTAGAGAGTTACATTTTTGACACCTGGGTGGTTTAGTTTTAAAGAGTTACATTTTTTCTAATAGTCTATATTAACATTAATAATGTTAAACAAGTTCTACCTTGAAAATGGGGCATAACTGTTTAATGAAGGCTTATACAAATTGCACATGCACAACTTCATAAGGAATCATGTCTGCAAGTGTGAATTTGTAATGCTTAAAAGTGTAGGAGAATCTTGCAGACAAGTTTGCGTTCATTGACAGACAAACATGCATGGTGATTGGGAGGGCTGTCAAAAATAAAAGAATTGTATAATTTCTAAAGGTGCTAATTAACAATATGCACATAAAATACAAATTTTGTTGTGTTAAAGGTCTAATCATAAAAAAAAAAAAAACAGAAATAATACAACAATTGTTATGTGAAACAATGGAATAATTTGGACTTTTTGTACATGGCTGACAACATTTTGGTCGCTAACATGAGGTAACCACTCCTGTTTAATACATAAAACTAAAAGCTGGAATGGTCAAGTGATTAAGGTATTGAACTTTTGATCCAGAGGAGACAGGTTCAATTCCAGTTGGAGCATCTTTTTTCTTTTCTCCTTCATATATATTATGTTCTGGTGATTATACTCAAACTGTTTATTATGCCTTTCAAGTTAAGACATTCAAAGACATACTTAAAAATATATCATCCTTTTTCAAAGCATATGCTACGCTATCTTTAACAATAATACAAAAATATTTTCGATACACCAGTTTTACTCTTCTAACATAAACAAATATAATGGGTAAATCATATTTTCAATCACGCACAAGAAAGCAAACTTTACAATTATAGTTAATTCATAAATGAGTGTTTTATGGAATATATTGGAAATAATCACAGTTTTCCTGTTCAACAATTAGGCATCAGTCAACATGAGCATTTTTAACTCGTCGTCCAAGCTGTGGTGAGGAGTGACTTTGCAGTGTAGGAGCTTGACTCTGAAAGAAACATTAACAATGTATAACATAAACACATACGAGTTACCATATCATAGTTCATAACTTACTTATACAAAGTCAGAAGAATATTTAAGCATTTTTGTAGGAACCTGTATGATGATATTAATATTACCAGTTGATGAAGTACATGGGATGTTCATGCATGATATGCATACATTTCAGTGACCAAGGATGAAGAACAAATAATAGAATATGAAACAAGAGGGCCATCAGGCCCTAAGGTGCTCACCTGAGAGCAAAAGGAACTAGACTATTCTGAAAAAAAATGCAAGCTGATTCATGAAGATTGGACCAAAAAAGTGACTTTTAACATGTTTTCTTTATATTTGACCTAGTGACCTAGTTTTTGAGCTCATATGACCCAGTTTCAATCCCTGCTAAGATTTCATTGGGACAAATGTTCTGACCAAGTTTCATGAAGATTTGCCAATAAATGTGGCTATTATATAGCGTCAACAAGTTTTCCATATAGCCATATAAGGACAACTGCCCCCCCCCCCGGGCGCCATGTTTTTCAACGAATCAAAGCCATTTTCAAACTCAGCCGAGCTATTGTTAGAACAAATGTTCTGATCAAGTTTCATAAAGATTGGATAATAAATGTGACTTCTAGAGTGTTAACAAGGTTTTACTATAGCCATATAAGGAAAACTGCCACGCCCCCTGGCAGCCATGTTTTTCAACCAACCGGAACCATTTTCGAACTCGTCTAAGATATTATTAAGACGCATGTTCTGACCAAGTTTCATGAAGATGTTGACGCCGCACGACGCACGACGGACAAAAGGCGATCACAATAGCTCATCATGAGCACGTTGTGCTCAGGTGAGCTAAAAAGGATTCAAAATATGATATGAATACAAATATGCTTCTGGTGTGGTAAGAAGCAATGAATGTTGCCTTGGTCATGGGCAGAATACCGGTATTACTTTCTCAAGAATATTTTACTTTTTACAACAATAAAACTCCCATTAGAGTAAAAGATCTTATTTTATGTAAAGAATGGATATACAACAAAAATATGTTGTCACAACTCACAAGTCTTTCCAACAATGAGTGGATGTGTAAAAGTTGTAGACACAAAATATTCATACTACAACATATTTCCCTATACGAAATGACAAATATATACCCGTGAATTGATAAAGTGATAGAAACAGATAGATGCTCCATTAAAATGTGCTATGTTAATGGATGGGTTGATAGTAAACATAGCATGGGATGATGGGAACAAGTAATGGGTCAATTTAACATAAGTTAAGAAACATCATTCGATATCATTCAAAAGATTAATGCACATCAGAAATTGACATGTAACACTTCTCAGACAAATACTACCTAATGACAAGATGTCAGATGGTCAACACTGCAATTACATCCTGGGTCAGTATAAATAAAATTACCATGTTCAGTGAGGCTTATCAGTCTGTAGAAAGACAGCAAAACACAAATTATAACAAACACTCTCCAGATATCTAGCAATTTTATTTAACAGTTGCTATTAGTTTTTGTTGGACTTTTGACATGAGATATCATCAATTACGTGTAAATCACTGTCTTTGTAAATTGACAAATTGTAAAGATTGTGACATTCAACCATATTGTGTATGTTTAATTGTTGATATATAGATTCATAAATAGAAAATATTGGATGAAGCTACAGTCCTAAAGGTAGCAGATAAAAATAACAACACAATATGGCAAGTTAATACACATGTAACAAGATCCAGGATTTACCACTGAAAATGAAGACAGAAATAAAGTCTATGAGGGAAACGCTTTTAATCCTGAGCGCTAAATTGAACATATTTCAGAAAAAAAGATTTGCACTGGACATTCTGAGAACCAAACAACCATCAACAGAAGGGCAAGCAACAAAAAATGATGTGCATGGACATGAACTAGGTTTCTTAGATAACTTAATAGAACAGTTTTGGTGAGAAATAAGCAATATGAGCGTATTAAGGGAGAAAAAAGAAAGCAATCTAGCCAAAGTGCATTCCTTCAGTGCAAGACCTTAAATAAAAGAAAACATATTTAAAAGAGCTTTAAGTTCATAAATCTACATAGTTTTAAGTCGCTAAATCGACTCTTTGGGAAGCATTCTTGAAAGAACGCAAATGATCATAAAGTCTGCCAACTGTCTATAGTACATTTAAAGAAGCAATTGCAATTAGTGTTGCTAGAAGTCAATGAAACCAAGGAAAGCTTACAAAATCATATTTTAGGACATTTCAAATTTGACTTCTGAATCTTAAAAGTGTTTTGTGTGCCAATGCATTCATCCCTGTTCCATATCAGTGAACCCAGTGTCGTGTGTCAAAGGTTACTCAAACACATTAGAGTACAAGAAGTTTGTCGGTACATTTCAAGGAATAACCTCAAATGCAATCCAGAAAAGAGCATCTCAATCTAGTATGTCTAATACATGTACAAGCTCTCAATTTATTAACTGAAGCAACTGTCTCAGAAGATGTGGTATGATTGGAATATCAAAGGAAATTTCTGAACCTGCCACGTTTAGAAAATGATCAGACAAGAAAAAAAAGATTGAATGAAAACTACTTGAATTATAGAGAGCGGACACTCAATACGGACCGACAGACAAATTCACTCTTATATACCCCCCTAAACTTCGTGTGTGGAGGTATAATTATTTTATGATCATCAACACATTAATTTCATTCAGCTGTAAAAAGGTTGAGCGAGATTAACACAGCCATTTTAAAGGAGTTGCACAATCAAGATTGGGGACCTATAAATGTAAAGACAAGCGCAATTCTTACTGCCACCTATTTTGTGGGGGTATACACCTGTAATTTATCAAACATAATTTACTAACATTCAAAAGAAACAAAATTGAAATCTCATGTTTCATGATGAACTATGACGTTTAACAATAATTTGGCACTTTCAGTCAAATACTATCAAATTACATGAAATACTAGATAGAAACATGGCCACTATAACAAACTGGGTCAGTATATTAAATATCAATATGATCAGTGAGGCTGATCAGTCAGTGAAAACGATTAACACAAAACACAGTGAATGGAACAATTAACAGATGCACAATTGTATTTAATTTATTTAACTTAATGAAACATACAGATGAACAGCTGATCATACTTTTTGTTTGGATTTTAAAGTGATATTATCCCTGAAGTGCTGTAAGAATATAAGAATGATACCCTGTGTGTGTTAAAAAGAGATATTTAATGTTTTAAATATTTTGTTTAATGGTGAAACATTCATAGAAGAATATATTTTGAAATAGAGGCAAGAGGATCAAATATGGATGAACAAGTGAATAGCATGATCTTAGATTTTATGAAGGAAATGAATACCAAAATAAAGACTATGAGCGACACACTTTCAAAATTGATGGCTAAAGTAGAAGAAATTTCAGAAGAAAAGGGTAGGATTGAGCATGCCTCGACATCCTGTGACCAAACTGACCATCAAACTGCAACTGAAATGCACGATCTAGGAAAAGATGCGCAAGGACTTTACATCGATAACTTCATAAATAGGTTTCGGGAAGAAATTAGCCGAATGAACGTAGTAAAATAGAACAAGAACAAGAAAATTGATCTAACCAAAGCGCATTTCTTCAGTGCAAGACCTTCAAAAGAAAACATGTCAAGTGTAGATTTAAGTCAAACAAGTGTGTCATTCCAATTGCCAAAAGGTAATATGTTTAATTAAATAAGATGTTTTTACTAAATCATTATCTTAAGTTATGTCCCATAGCCACATATGTCAAACATGTTCGACACTTAACTCATTGTGTATATATAACAGATCAACCTATCAGATATGGTCTTTGCGTACTGAAAAAAGGAAAATAATTGTTCAGTCATACCAGCACTTGGTATTAGGCCTTGGATGATAATAGTAATCTATTTTCCAATGATATGGTGACATATGTATACTAAAAGGTTTTTTATGTTTGGGAGATTTATAATCCGAGAAGTCTCCAATATCAAACAATACTAACAGCCAACAGAGATCTATCTAAACTTGCTGGAAAAATTGATAATTTGCACTTGGTCTAACAAAACCAATGAAGAATTTGTTTTTGCCACTGTAATAGTCAAACTTTTTTAAACATGTATTACACTAATAAATAGCATTAATCATTAAAATTGAACTACCAATTGTGTTTAAATCCATTTAAAACTAAGATTATCTTATAATCAATATTGCTTTTTACTTTCAAGATGGAAAAGACAATCTTGAACTCTTCAGACGAGAATGTCTTTCGAAAGCTATTCAAAGGCATCTTACAGACATGGTGGACAGAAGCGAACAACAAACAAACATAACACTACCTAAATGGATGAGTCCCAATGAAAGAAAGCATATAGAAAAGGAAGGACAAAGAGAAAAGAACAATTTAAGAAAGTATATACTCATCATTATAAAACAAGATTTTGAAAAAACGAAACAATTTGTGAATTCATTGGACGTGCCTTTGATGAGTATGATCTGGAAAGTATGAACAAGAAAATTGATCTAACCAAAGCGCATTTCTTCAGTGCAAGACCTTCAAAAGAAAACATGTCAAGTGTAGATTTAAGTCAAACAAGTGTGTCATTCCAATTGCCAAAAGGTAATATGTTTAATTAAATAAGATGTTTTTACTAAATCATTATCTTAAGTTATGTCCCATAGCCACATATGTCAAACATGTTCGACACTTAACTCATTGTGTATATATAACAGATCAACCTATCAGATATGGTCTTTGCGTACTGAAAAAAGGAAAATAATTGTTCAGTCATACCAGCACTTGGTATTAGGCCTTGGATGATAATAGTAATCTATTTTCCAATGATATGGTGACATATGTATACTAAAAGGTTTTTTATGTTTGGGAGATTTATAATCCGAGAAGTCTCCAATATCAAACAATACTAACAGCCAACAGAGATCTATCTAAACTTGCTGGAAAAATTGATAATTTGCACTTGGTCTAACAAAACCAATGAAGAATTTGTTTTTGCCACTGTAATAGTCAAACTTTTTTAAACATGTATTACACTAATAAATAGCATTAATCATTAAAATTGAACTACCAATTGTGTTTAAATCCATTTAAAACTAANAATTGAGTTTAAATCCATTTAAAACTAAGATTATCTTATAATCAATATTGCTTTTTACTTTCAAGATGGAAAAGACAATCTTGAACTCTTCAGACGAGAATGTCTTTCGAAAGCTATTCAAAGGCATCTTACAGACATGGTGGACAGAAGCGAACAACAAACAAACATAACACTACCTAAATGGATGAGTCCCAATGAAAGAAAGCATATAGAAAAGGAAGGACAAAGAGAAAAGAACAATTTAAGAAAGTATATACTCATCATTATAAAACAAGATTTTGAAAAAACGAAACAATTTGTGAATTCATTGGACGTGCCTTTGATGAGTATGATCTGGACTACGTTTGATGAATTTCATGATGAAGAGCGCAATCGGAATAGATACAGATGCCTTCGATGTCGAATGATAATGATGACATGCGTTACCAAAGTTGCAGATCAATTAAAAAGTGCTGACATTCTCTCGGATTCACTGTATAAAGATGTAATTGATACTAAACAGAAAGTAGGGGACCAAGAAGCACTTTGGGATACAATTTTAGAAGAATGCAAACATTCTTAAAGTCTTCCAATAGTACTTTGTACATTCAAGGTAGCCTTTGCAAGCATTAGGGCTAAAGTTCAAGGGAAAGGAATGACCAAATATGAAAATACAGTTGAGGAGGTTTTAAATCTGACTTTTGATTCTGAAGAGTTGTTTTTTGGCCTATGCAGTCATCTCTGTTCCATGTCATTGCACCCACTGTCGTGTGTAAAACGTTTCACAAAAACATCACGTTACATGAAGTTTTGCGCAGGTTGTTTAAGCAATCAAAATAAAATGACAATCCTTCAGCAAGTAAAGCAATCATCAATGCTGAATGATAGTCGTACAAGATCAGAAGTATTTGTTGGAAAACTTCAATTAATGATGCCTGATGGAATTATGAAAACACTATCTCAATCTAGTATGTCTAATCAAAGTTCACCGTCTGTTGATAGCAGCTATCCTGGAAGGTGTGAACTATCAGAAGAAGATGATGGAGCATCTAAAGGAATTCTGGATGTGAACCCTCCAGCTTTAGAAAATGTTGATGGAACCAGAAAAAAAGATAGAACCGCAAAAACACATCAATATAAGGTTTTCAAATGACGTAATGGTAAATCAGAAGAAGAACCAAAAGAATATTCCTATGTACACCTACCAGCTATAAAACATAATCCTATTAAAATCATAGATCAAACATCCACAAAATTGAATCAGTATGACAAAACAGCTTCATGTACCAAACACACAGCTAGACGATCAAAGTCTGCATCATCTGCAGTTGAAGGGCAGAAAGGGCAGATGCATTCAAGATCAGTAAGACCTTCAAAGAATTCACCAAAGATTTCAAAAACTGAGATTTTCCACAAAGCAGAAGATAACAGACAGTTTATGGAAATAACTGCCAAAAATGTGTTTGTGAGAAGTATGGTAAGAATGCCAGAAAAAATAACAAACGAATGGACAAGCAATCCAGCACATTTTAATACAAAATAATTGACTTCATGTTCCCTGCAAAATATCACTGGACCGTTACATTCTGAATGCCTTGCTCAATGATATTAAAGTACAGCTTAAGGACATCATTGGAAGTGAATGGTAATGTTCCTTGAATAAACCGTTTTATTTTAGCTGGACGACTTATAGAAATAAGTATAGGTGTTTAATAAACACACATGTCCCCAGTTGATGGCATACACTTGGTCTACCAATTGGAATTATTTAAAATATATATAAATAGTGAACCTCTTGAAACATTATCAGGAGAAAAAATGTTGTCAGGTCAAGGTCACAGAGATAAGGTATGGGCAGATTGGGAATATATTATGCAACATCAGTGTAAATATCCAAGTGGTGTGTAACTGCTATTTTAAACAGAAAATGGAAGTGCATATCATTGTTGCTTTATTGTTATAAGCATTGGATTAAAGTTGTGATTGAGGTATTCATATAGAAATGGTCTGAATAGGAGGATATGGAATGGTCATAATCAACAAGTGAGCAAGTACGAAAGACTTGAAGCAAACTAACTTTGCTTTATACAAATCCGGCGGACAGTTTGATTTTCTCAAATTAGGTCGAGGTCAAAATGGGGCTGGGTGATATAGACAGATAGAGAATGTTTATAAGCTACAACTGTGTAAGTATGAATGTGATGTAGCCGGCAGTTTTGAACATAGATGAAGTTGTACAATCAAGTTAACAGAGAATATCCTCATTTTAATAATTTTAATATGCAATATAGGTCAAAGGAAAAAGGGGGTTGAATGAAATGGCAACATGGCAAATTGTCATAAGCAACAACTTTATTAGTATTAAAGAGTTGTTGCAAGCAGTGTTTGTGCTAGATTGAATGGTCACCAACAGAAAGACAAACAAGGAGTTTAGTGCTAATTTACTCGCAAGTGGAGATAAGCGCTCTTGGCAATTTTTTCTTACCCCCTTGATTGATTCTATAAACACCTACTTTTTATTTGTTCCACCATGGGTTACTAACTCTTGTACATTATTTTCAATGTTCACATTAAGATTTTAATTAATGTCTCTGAAAGTTTTTATTTCTCTCGAAACTTGTTAGTTCATTTTATTATATACCTGCTTTATGTTCCCAAACAAGAGATGTGTTTGTCAGAAACACAATGCCCCCTATTGCGCCGCTTAAAAAAAAATCAACATATCATTTGGCAGGTTAGAAATAATCTCCCTTTTAAAGCTTATTACTTCCCTTGATTGTATTTTTTTACCTTTCACCTTGAAGGATGACCTTGACCTTTCACCACTCAAAATGTGCAGCTCCATGAGATACACATGCATGCCAAATATCAAGTTGCTATCTTCAATATTGCAAAAGTTATGGCAAACGTTAAAGTTTTCGGACGGACGGACAGACGGACGGACAGACGGACTGACAGTTCAACTGCTATATGCCAACCTTCCGGGGGCATAAAAATACAAGTTGTATCAATCTGTAAAATACAAATGCACAAAAATAATTCCCGTATTATTCTACTCGCAATTTTTCCAATTCCGTACTACCATACTAGCTGGACTACTTTTAATGACGTCACTTTGAATGCAGAAAATTATAAGAGCATTCTTGGTTAATTGTGAACGCTTAAACTCATGTTTTTAACTTAAACGATTCAAAGTTGTATATCATAAAAGGAATATTATGCAAGACAATTGTTACAAGTGTTTGTTTCAGTCTCGTGGCTTGCGCTATTTTGTATCACACTCGAGGCTCCGCCTATCGTCATCACACAAGCCACTCGACTGATACAAACGCATGAAACAATTGACTAGCGTAATATTCCGTATTTATCAGGGACATTTCATTGGCAGTGAGACAATCAGTGGTAGAAGAAGTAAACGTTAAGTATGAAATCAAATAGCGACCGTGCTGTCATACAAATGTGCAATTTTTATTATCTTATAAATAATATTATGTTTATAAATAATTGTTCTTGTCAGAGAATGACATTTTGTTCACTTTGTTAAGTTCATTGGTACTTACAATGTGCAATTTAGGCCTATTTCTTTGTTGATTAATGCACATACCTTTGTGAAAGCTTTTAAAATACATATATTAAGTGGTAATAGTTTGTTTCTTTTTTGTTTTCCCTAATAAAAAACATTATTTAGCAAACTAATTAAAAAAAATGGGTGTAATTTTCTCACCGTTTAGATTGCCTTCCTTTTAGTGTCAGTATAGTCGGTTGTGTATTACTTTGTACTTTGTTTAAAAAAAAAATGCTTCATCTTTTTAATCACAAGGAGTTTGTGTGAATTCTTGAGAAAATTATGATAGATTGTAAATGTAATTTTCCTCCCTTGAGGTGTATGCTTAATCTCACCCCTGTAGAAGCAAAATCTTGTCCCAGTGGAAGCAAAATCTCGCACTTGTAGACAATTTAAGTGAAATCCCATTAATGTTTGTATTGTTAGTGGCCCTTGGATTTGCCTACCTTAAAAGGTCAAACTTCATTTCCTGTATGACTGATACTGAATACATTCAAAGATTGAACAACTGCAGTTCCTTCAGCGCTTTGATAATAATCACTCTGAGAGTGTCCTAAAGATCTTCTCCAAAAACACTAAGTACTGGTTCTACACAGGAAACAGTCTCAATAGTGTTTCAAAAGGCAATGGCCAATCCCGTCTTTCAATGCAATGGATCTAAAAATAATGTTTTTAACTAATATGAACATTTGTAAGATACACTTTTTAAAATTTTAATTGACCACAGAAAAAGACAAGGAAATAACTTGAAAATAACTTTGAAATATTATTTAAATTAATCTCAGAACGAAAGCCACCAATCACATGTTTTAACAAGATAAATCTCAACCAAAAAATGAAGTCCTGACTTTCTGAATGGGTCTATGTATTCTCATCCAAATCTTATTGATAGTACACATTATTTGAAATTACATTTGAAATTGTATTTCACATAAACAAACACAATTACATGTTGGACAAAGAAATACAGTGTAGTTGTAATTGTAATTGTTCAAATTATAAGGAACCTGCATGTAACACAACAGTTGTATCCCTCCTTTATTTAGAACTTTATTATCATAACAATTGCAAAAGAGGGGAGCTGATAGGTAGACTAATAGAGTGTAGCTGATAGGTAGACTAATAGAGTGTAGCTGATAGGTAGACTAATAGAGAGTAGCTGATAGGTAGACTAATAGAGGGTAGCTGATAGGTAGACTAATAGAGTGCAACAATTTCTGTATCATGGCAGTCAGCTTATCAGAAAAAGCTAAGATATTCAATAATGTGTCTTCTCTTTGGCATTACTGTACATTGATTTATTTGCGGTTACATAAACTTTTGTGGATTCATAATATCTGGCATTTTCATTTGATCTTTATTTTGTGGATTTTTTTAGTAATGCCTGATATAAGATCTCCGGGTTGATCATTCGAAGGACATTAGATGTTGTGGTTTAGATGAATGGGCTTGTTCACAGATTCATGTTATGGATTTAACCATTAACCCAATGGTTAAATCCATAACATGAATCTGTGAACAAGCCCATTCATCTAAAGGTGTATCTAATATCACTTTCTGGAACAAATATGTATAGCAAATTACTGTCGCATGTTTGCCAATATTATTTTGAATGTTATTTCAGACCTTTACTAAGTAATTTTTGGCCTAAACTAATAATTTATTTTGCTTGTGTCATTTTGTAAAAAGAGAGTTAACTATTTATAAGTACAGCTAAGCAGTTAATTGACAATGTGTAGGTTTAACATGTAATACATGTAATAAAACAATAACACCTTATGGAAATTTGCCAAAGTAGAAATTTGAAACAAAACTAGAAAGTGATTTGAGTGCAGCAATAAACAAAGCTAAGTCCCACATATTATGTTGAATGGAATTAATTCTGTATTATTTAATGAAACGAGAGCCTATTTAATTTTACTGCTCATCACTTGCATGCAATTTATGGTGTTTGATTATAATGGAATTGCATTTTTAAGACACTGGCAATTAATGTGTAGTATTAAATATACAAATAAATTTATTTTAATGAAAAGCAAATTCTATCTGTAAAAGTTTCCACCCATAATGGAAGAAAATATTTTGGTAAACTAAGAAAATAACATTCAATAGTCAAATAAATGGGGCATGTTAATATGTTATGATAAGCTTAAACATTTTAAAATGCAAAACAATAATACCACTTAATTTCTAGTGTTGTACCAGCTGAGTGACATATTGATCAAATACTGGCAAATGGCAACCATACTGTACAATTATTGACATGCATCTCCGACGACATTTGATTCATACACACCAATCAAAATGAAATGCTATATGGCAATTTACGTAGCAATGATTGACAAGTTGTCATGCCATCAAAACAATCGGACTTTAAAATGTCATCTGTGTAATAACATTTGACAATTGTCTCAGTTTATATGTGGCGTGTTCTGAGTCTGCACAGGCTAATCAGGGACGACACTTTCCGCCTAAACTGGATTTTTGCTAAGAAGAGACATCATTTAAACGAAAAATACCATAAAAGCGGAAATTGTTGTCCCTGATTAGCCTGTGCGGACTGCACAGGATAATCTGGGATGACAATTTTCACACAAGCATTTTGCCCAGTTTTCTCAGAACACGACACATATATCAACCTTGAAGAAATAAATATGAAATTTGGTTTGGCTGTTTTGGCAGTTTAAAAAACTATCCAACTATACAATATATTTAATAAGGATCACCTTGTCTGTGAATAATATATTGCATTTTTATTCCATCAGCTTTTGTGCTACATTTGTAGAAGAATTAACTTCAAAGTTGGCTTGTATATTGGCAAATACAATTAATTTGTTATAGCAATGCCAGGAGTTGAGAGATATAAACACATTTATTTGAGCGAAACGAAAATACTACAATCATTTTACGTAACTAAAGACTTAGTCTGTGGGGCATTATAGTTATAAAGAAAGATGTGTGGAAGTGGGGCATTTTGAAAAATCAGGGGAACAACCCAAACTTTATTAATCCAAAATGTTCATGTCACATAAATTAATATCTTGGGAAGTATTTCACAGAATAATGATTCATATTTGAATATTTTTGCAATCAAAATATCAATCATTTTAAATTACTGTGAATGGTTCACATGTTATAGTCAAACACAAGAAAGACATAGAGGATATTTGTTCATGTCAGTGTAAGATCATTTTTTATTTCACGAGTGATCAAAGAAAATATATTTTCACGAGTGGCGCAGCCACGAGTGATTTTTTTTATTTTTCTATGATCACGAGTGAAATAACAAACGATCTT
>VMBQ01010140.1:11084-28186 GCA_007657795.1 Dreissena rostriformis | reverse complement strand
CGATTTCATAAAAGCGTCGGATTATAGTTACAACAATTTCAATTGATAAGACTCCCTTGTGATATGGAAAAAGCGTGTTGTGTTCAATTGTGAGTGTTTAATGCTGGTGGTTTATGTTCAAAATATGAATGCTCTACCTCAGTGGAATTAACATGGTTGCAAGGAAGGTACATGCGCTATTTTTACAAAAAAATATTAACGTTGTTATTGATATTGTTATTGTTATTGTTGGACATTAAATGTATTCAACTCCAGAATTCAGTTTATGCATGTACAGTCGAAACTGAAAACAGCGGTCAGTCAAGGGAAATGACCAAAGTGACCGTTGTAGACAGGTGGCCGTTGTTTTAAAATGACTACTTTTTAGATCGTTGGTCAGTTGGTAGTATTGCTTGGTCGTTACCCCACCCAGTCGTTTCGTTTCGTAAACATAGCTAATTAAAAAAAAAGGCTTATTGCCGATAAATTAGTATAACAAACATTATTTATAGTGAATACTACAAATTAATATCTTATAAATTGATTTAAATTCATACCTATTCTTAAACGTATGAGTTTATAAACGATAATAATGTTGTTTACTTATGCATCTCTTTAATTCGGTTAATCCGACATTTCGTATTATGTTCATTGGAAGATATATTTACCTAACGGTTGGCATGTGTCAATGACGTCACGTCCGCAAAAGTAATAGCGTATCGCTGTTATAAACCGAAAGTACGGCATAACGATATCGTTCTCATGTAAAAGAATCCAAAAGTTTTTAACAGACGTTTTACGTGACAAAATGTCATCTTCCATAAATGCTGAAAGTTTGTTACAAAAGTTGCAATTCGATACCCGTTGTGCCACAATAAACGATCACTAATCCTTTTATCACCTTCTTATAATAACACACGCTAGATAAGTGTTGTTATTCACACCTTATCAGCGATAAAGATCTATTGATTTTGTCACGCGCTATTACTATGGCGTTATGACTGGGCCGCTAATTGCTACCAATACACATTGTTATTGTAACTTGCACATGCAATCAGAAATTAAATCGTCGCTAAGTCGTTATCATTTATGAGAACATTTCCCGATAAAATTAACGGATCATCCTCATGCCGTCATAATTCATACACATGAAAATGTACTGATAATAGAAAGCAATTATCAAATAATCAAAGGCAGTTACCGCAATCAGATTCTTTACCCGCAAAATAGACGCACAATAGACGCTATGACGTCAAAGGTAAAATACAACAACGCAGATTGATTTGTGTGTTTACGTTTCGAAACTCGAAACGACTGACTCGTGACCGTTGTTTTGAGTTCAAAAATGACTTTGGGAGTGAAATATACTGACCGTTGGCCGTTATTTCGAGTTGACCGTTATTCCGAAGTGTAATATAGAGTGATTTTCGTCGGGGGGAGTCCAGGCTGACCGTTGTATGCAGTTGACCGTTATTTCGAGTTGACCGTTAGGCCAGTTTCGACTGTAATTATAATGATGCGTATACATTTGAATTTATTACAATACAGAACTCGCTACAGATAGGGAAAATAATTTATCAAATAAATAATTTTGTTCCTACCAGATGATTAGAGATTATTTTAATTGGTTTCCTTGAATATGTCGCGTTCTGAGAAAACTGGGCATAATGCATGTGCGTAAAGTGTCGTCCAAGATAAGCCTGTGCAGTCCGCACATACTAATCAGGGACGATACTTTCCGCTTTTATGACATTTTTCGTTAAAATGAAGTCTCTTCTAAGCAAAAATCCAAGTTAGCCGGAAAGTGTCGTTCCTGATTAGCCTGTGCGGACTGCACAGGCTAATCTGGGACGACACTTTACGCACATGCAATTATGCCCAGTTTTCTCAGAACACGACAAATCTATGGGATCAATCGAAAACGTTTTTGCCCAATTTCCGATTGGGAATAATTAATTAACTTAAAATGATAGTATTAATCTCAATCTTAAATTTAAATATGAGACTTAAAATTCCAAGACACGCTTTTAGTATTACGGCATTCTTAAATACTTTAGCATAGTCCATTAAATCGTTCCGACTTAACGCTACTTTACCTTGAAAGCTGTTGTTATTTCAGCGTTTATTTAGTAAGCTTCATTCATTATCTTTTGCGCTGTTTCCTGTTGGGAATTGACTCTCAGATCAACTTACGACTATGTAGGCATAAAGAGTACATACACGATATTTTATTGAACGGTGTATATTATGTGCGAACGTACTTATTTGCATACGTAATAGCTAGCTCGTGCGCACATGATAGCTATCGCGTTAGCAAGTAAGAGATATCTCGAGCGCACGTTATATATATCGCGTGCGCACGTAATGATTATCGCGTGCGCACGTAATGATTATCTCGAGCGAACGTAATATCTATCGCGTGCGCACATAATGATTATCGCGTGTGCATGTAATGATTATCGCGTGCGAACGTAATGATTATCGCGTGCGCATGTAATGATTATCGCGTGCGAACGTAATGATTATCGCGTGCGCATGTAATGATTATCGCGTGCAAACGTAATGATTATCGCTCGCGCACGAAATGATTATCACGTGCGAATGTAATGATTATCGCGTGCGAACGTAATGATTATCGCGTGCGAACGTAATGATTATCGCGTGCGAACGTAATGATAATCGCGTGCGAACGTAATGATTATCGCGTGCGCACGTAATGATTATCGCGTGCGCATGTTATGATTATCGCGTGCGAACGTAATGATTATCGCGTGCGCACGTAATGATTTTCGCGTGCGAACGTAATGATTATCGCGTGCGCACGTAATGATTATCGCGTGCGAACGTAATAATTATCGCGTGCGCACGTTATGATTATCGCGTGCGAACGTAATGATTATCGCGTGCGCATGTAATGATTATCGCGTGCGAACGTAATGATTATCGCGTGCGAACGTAATGATTATCGCGTGCGCAAGTAATGATTATCGCGTGCGAACGTAATGATTATTGCGTGCGCACGCAATGATTATCGCGTGCGAACATAATAATTATCGCGTGCGCATATAAAACTATCGTGTGCACATGCAATATATAAAGCTCATCGTGATGATAAAAGTATCTATGTACGTGCATCTCACACAAATCATACTGACTCGACGTGCAACATATCTGATTTTCATAATTGTATGGCATACCCACATTTGAATCGACTAGTATTAATTGTAATTTTGAATTTTTAAGTGTGCCGTTGTAAAACGACCCCATTGGAACTTCATAATTATTAAACATTACGATAAACTTTGAGAACTGTCTGCAGGTAAATTGGTTTAATTGTATGGAGGAATACATACAGGGAAAACAGCTATAAAATGTTTGCAAATATACATGGTTCGTTTCATATTTTACTGAGAGAGATTTTCATTTTATAACGTTGCAAATCCTTACACTCGTTGCAAATTTAATTTGCTGAATTTGCATGTATTCAAAGACCAATGGTACGGAATACCGCCAGTGCCATCGTGGTAACACATTAAAATCCAGAGGGCGACAATGCGATAGTACAATGGATACAATGCGATAGTACGATGGCGACAATGCGACAGAACGATGGCGACAACTCGACAACGCGATAGTACGATGGCGAAAATGCGATAGTCATCGTACTGTCGTCATCGTTTCATCGCAGTGACGCCATCGTACTATCGCACTGTCGCCATCGTATTGTCGCACTGTCGCATTGTCGTCATCGTACTGTCGCATTGTCGCCCTCACACTATCGCACTGTCGCCATTGTATTGTCGCACTGTCGTCATCGTATTATCGCAATATCGAATTGTCGCATTGTCACCATCATACTATCGCATTGTCGACTATCGCCTTCCGGTACACAAACTATTCTTATTGCAGAAACTAAATAGATGACTTTATAAAGATGTAGTTTCAAAGAGGTTACAGTTATAATGAAATCAAATTCTTATTAAGTTATAAAATGGGTATTGATGTAAGGTATGCCGAACTGTAAAGTATTTTTAAAAGTGGCTCCATCTAGGAAAAAATACGATGTGCGCATGTGTACCGATAGGCGATAGACGACAATTTGACAGTACGATGACGACAATGCGACAGTGCGACGATACGATGGCGACAGTGCGATAGTACGATGGCGACAATGCGATAATACGATGACGACAGTACGATAACGCAATAGTACGATGGCGACAATGTGATGATACGGTAGCAACAGTACGATATGACTATCGCATTGTCGCCATCGTACTATCGCGTTGTCGTACTGTCGTCATCGTATTATCGCATTGTCGCCATCGTACTATCGCACTGTCGCCATCGTCTTGTCGCACTGTCGCATTGTCGTCATCGTACTGTCGCACTTTCGCATTTTCACCATCGTACTATCACATTGTCGCCATCGTACTATCGCATTGTCGCCATCGTACCATCGCACTATCGCATTGTCGCCCTCTGGATTTTAATGTGTTACCACGATGGCCCCAGCGGTATTCCGTACAATGGACGGTAGTTTTTCATTTTACAAAAGTAATCTCGAACATATTTTTAAAAAAGCAACACATATGCATAAACCTATTAAGGGGAGTTATAACCGCCGCTTATCTCTTTTTGGAGACATATTAAAAACCGATCCTAGTTTGCGCTAATGACCGGGAGTTTGTAAAAAATTAACGTAGTGGGTATTGTAAGTCTGTGCGTGAAGTACAGGCAAAGAATAGACATAGTGGGTATTGAATATATGTACGTGAAGTACAGGCAAAGAATAGACATAGTGGGTATTGTGTATATGTGCGTGAAGTACAGGCAAAGAATAGACATAGTGGGTATTGTGTATCTGTGCGTGAAGTACAGGCAAAGAATAGACATAGTGGGTATTGCATATCTGTGCGTGAAGTACAGGCAAAGAATAGACATAGTGGGTTTTGTATATCTGTGCGTGAAGATCATGCAGAGAATAGATATAGTGGGTATTGTATATCTGTGCGTGAAGTTCATGCAGAGAATAGAACATGGTGGGTATTGTATATCTGTGCGTGAAGGACATGCAGAGAATAAAACATAGTGGGTATTGTATATCTGTGCGTGAAGTACAGGCAAAGCATAGAACATAGTGTGTATTGTATATCTGTGCGTGAAGTTCATGCAGAGAATAGACATAGTGGGTATTGTATATCTGTGCGTGAAGTTCATGCAGATAATAGAACATAGTGGGTATTGTATGTCTGTGCGTGAAGTACAGGCAAAGAATAGACATAGTGGGTATTGCATATATGTGCGTAAAGTACAGGCAAAGAATAGACATAGTGGGTATTGTATATCTGTGCGTGAAGTACAGGCAAAGAATAGACAAAGTGGGTATTGCACATCTGTGCGTGAAGTAAAGGCAAAGAATAGAACATAGTGGATATTGTATATCTGTGCGGAAAGTACAGGCAAAGAAAAGACATAGTGGGTATTGCATATCTGTGTGTGAAGTACAGGCAAAGAATAAAACATAGTGCGTATTGTATATCTGTGCGTGAAGTTCATGCAGAGAATAGAACATAGTGGATATTGTATATCTGTGCGGGAAGTACAGGCAAAGAAAAGACATAGTGGGTATTGCATATCTGTGCGTGAAGTACAGGCAAAGAATAGACATAGTGGGTATTGTATATCTGTGTGTGATGTACAGGCAAAGAATAGACATAGTGGGTATTGTATATCTGTGCGTGAAGTTCATGCAGACAATAGAACATAGTGGGTATTGTATATCTGTGCGTGAAATTCTTGCAGAGAATAGAAGATAGTGGGTATTGTATATCTGTGCGTGAAGTTCATGCAGAGAATAGAACATAGTGGGTATTGTATATCTCTGCGTGAAGTTCATGCAGAGAATAGAACATAGTGGGTATTGTATATCTCTGCGTGAAGTTCATGCAGAGAAAAGAACATAGTGGGTATTGTATATCTGTGTGTGAAGTTCATGCAGAGAATAGAACATAGTGGGTATTGTATATCTCTGCGTGAAGTTCATGCAGAGAATAGAAAATAGTGGGTATTCTATGTCTGTGCGTGAAGTACAGGCAAATAGTAGACAGCGTGAGTATTGCATATCTGTGCGTGAAGTACAGGCAAAAAAAAGTGGGTATTGCATATCTGTGCGTGAAGTACAGGCAAAGAATAGACATAGTGGGTATTGCATATATGTGCGTGAACTACAGGCAAAGAATAGACATGGTGGGTATTGTATATCTTTGCGTGAGGTTCATGCAGAGAATAGAACATAGTGGGTATTGAATATCTGTTCGTGAAGTTCAGGCAGAGAATAGAACATAGTGGGTATTGCATATCTGTGCGTGAAGTTCATGCAGAGAATAGAACATAGTGGGTATTGTTTATCTGTGTGTGAAGTTCATGTATAGAATAGAACATGGTGGGTATTCTATATCTGTGCGTGAAGTACAGGCAAAGAATAGAACAAGTAGGTATTGTATATCTGTGTGTGGAGTTCATGCAGAGAATAGAACATAGTGGGTATTGTATATCTGTGCGTGAAGTTCATGCAGTTAATAGATCAAAGTGGGTATTGTATGTTTGTGCGTGAAGTACAGACAAAGAATAGACATAGTGGGTATTGTATATCTGTATGTGGAGTTCATGCAGAGAATAAAACATAGTGGGTATTGTATATATGTGCGTGAAGTTCATGCAGAGAATAGATCATAGTGGGAATTATATGTTTGTGCGTGAAGTACATGCAAAGAATAGACATAGTGGGTATTGTATATCTGTGCGTAAGGTACAGGCAAACAATAGAACATAGTGGGCATTGCATAGCTGTGCGTGAAGTACAGGCAAAGAATAGACATAGTGGGTATTGCATATCTGTGCGTGAAGTACAGGCAAAGAATAGACATAGTGGGTATTGTATATCAGTGCGTGAGGTTCGTGCAGAGAATAGAACATAGTGGGTATTGAATATCTGTGCGTGAAGTACAGGCAAAGAATAGACATAGTGGGTATTGTATATCTGTGTGTGGAGTTCATGCAGAGAATAGAACATATTGGGTATTGAATATCTGTGCGTAAAGTTCAGGCAGAGAATAGAACATAGTGGGTATTGTATATCTGTGCGTGAAGTTCATGCAGAGAATACAACATAGTGGGTATTGTATATCTGTGTGTGAAGTTCATGCATAGAATAGAACATAGTGGGTATTGTATATCTGTGCGTGAAGTTCATGCAGAGAATAGAACATAGTGGGTATTGTATATCTGTGCGTGAAGTTCAGGCAGAGAAAAGAACATAGTGGGTATTGTATATCTGTGCGTGAAGTACAGGCAAATAATAGACATAGTGGGTATTGCATATCTGTGCGTGAAGTACAGGCAAAAAATAGACATAGTGGGTATTGCATATCTGTGCGTGAAGTACATGCAAAGAATAGACATAGTGGGTATTGCATATCTGTGCGTGCAGTACAGGCAAAGAATAGACATGGTGGGTATTGCATATCTGTGCGTGAAGTACAGGCAAAAAATAGACATAGTGGGTATTGCATATCTTTGCGTGAGGTTCATGCAGAGAATAGAACATAGTGGGTATTGTATATCTGTGCGTGAAGTTCATGCAGAGAATAGATCATAGTGGGAATTGTATATGTGTGCGTGAAGTACAGGCAAAGAATAGACATAGTGGGTATTGTATATCTGTGCGTGAGGTACAGGCTAACAACAGAACATAGTGGGTATTGCATATATGTGCGTGAAGTACAGGCAAATAATAGACATAGTGGGTATTGTATATCTTTGCTTGAGGTTCATGCAGAGAATAGAACATAGTGGGTATTGAATATCTGTTCGTAAAGTTCAGGCAGAGAATAGAACATAGTGGGTATTGTATATCTGTGTGTGGAATCCATGAAGAGAATAGAACATAGTGGGTATTGAATATATGTGCGTGAAGTGCAGGCAGAAAATAGAACATAGTGGGTATTGTATATCTGTGCGTGAAGTTCTTGCAGAGAATAGAACATAGTGGCTATTGTATATCTGTGTGTGAAGTCCATTTTTGGAATAGAACATAGTGGGTATTCTATATCTGTGCGTGAAGTACAGGCAAAGAATAGAACAAGTGGGTATTGTATATCTGTGTGTGGAGTTCATGCAGAGAATAGAACATAGTGGGTATTGTATATCTGTGCGTGAAGTCCATGCAGAGAATAGATCATAGTGGGTATTGTATGTTTATGCGTGAAGTACCGGCAAATAATAGACATATTGGGTATTGTATATCTGGGCGTGAAGTACAGGCAAACAATAGAACATAGTGGGCATTGCATATCTGTGCGTGAAGTACAGGCAAAGAATAGACATAGTGGGTATTGCATATCTGTGCGTGAAGTACAGGCAAAGAATAAGCATAGTGGGTATTGTATAACTGTGCGTGAGGTTCATGCAGAGAATAGAACATAGTGGGTATTGAATATCTGTGCGTTAAGTTCAGGCAGAGAATAGAACATAGTGGGTATTGTATATCTGTGTGTGGAGTTCATGCATAGAATAGAACATAGTGGGTATTGTATATATGTGCGTGAAGTATAGGCAAAGAATATAACATAGTGGGTATTGTATATCTGTGTGTGGAGTTCATGCAGAGAATAGAACATAGTGGGTATTGTATATCTGTGCGTGAAGTTCATGCAGAGAATAGAAAATAGTGGGTATTGTATGTTTGTGCGTGAAGTACAGGCAAAGAATAGATATAGTGCGTATTGTATATCTGTGCGTGAGGTACAGGCAAAGAATATTTATAGTGGGTATTGCATATCTGTGCGTGAAGTACAGGTAGAGAATAGAACATATTGGTTATTGTATATATGTGCGTGAAGTACAGGAAAAGAATAGACATAGTGGGTATTGTGTATCGGTGCGTGAAGTACAGGCAAACAATTGAACATAGTGGGTATTGTATATCTTTGTGTGAGGTTCATGCAGAGAATAGAACATAGTGGGTATTGAATATCTGTGCGTGAAGTTCAAGCAGAGAATAGAACATAGGTGGTATTGTATATCTGTGCGAGAAGTTCATGCAGAGAATAAAACATAGTGGGTATTGTATATCTGTGTGTGAAGTTCATGCATAATATAGAACATAGTGGGTATTGTATATCTGTGCGTGAAGTTCTTGCAGAGAATAGAACATAGTGGGTATTGTATATATGTGCGTGAAGTTGAAGCAGAGAATAGAACATAGTGGGTATTGTATATCTGTGCGTGAAGTTCATGCAGAGAATAGAACATAGTGGATATTGTATATCTGTGCGTGAAGTATAGGCAAAGAATAGAACATAGTGGATATTGTATATCTGTGTGTGGAGTTCATGCAGAGAATAGAACATAGTGGTTATTGTATATCTGTGCGTGAAGTTCATGCAGAGAATAGAACATAGTGGGTATTGTATGTTTGTGCGTGAAGTACAGTTAAAGAATAGACATAGTGGGTATAGTATATCTGTATGTGAGGTACAGGCAAATAAAAGAACATAGTTGGTATTGCATATCTGTGCGTGAAGAACAGGCAAAGAATATACATAGTGGGTATTGCATATCTGTGCGTAAAGTACAAGCAAATATTAGACATAGTTGGTATTGCATATCTGTGCGTAAAGTACAGGCAAAGAATAGAACATAGTGGGTATTGCATATCTGTGCGTGTAGTACAGGCAAAGAATAGAAATAGTGGGTATTGCATATCTGTGCGTGAAGTCTAGGCAAATAATAGAACATAGTGGATATTGTATATCTGTGCGTGAAGTACAGGCAAAGAATAGACATAGTGGGTATTGCATATATGAGCGTGAAGTACAGGCAAATAACAGACATAGTGGGTATTGCATATCTGTGCGTGAAGTACACGCAAAGAATATACTTAGTGGGTATTGTATATCTGTGCTTGAAGTACAGGCAAAGAAAAGACATAATGGGTATTGCATTTCTGTGCTTGAAGTACAGGCAAACAATAGGACATAGTGGGTATTGCATATCTGTGCGTGAAGTACAGGCAAATAATAGACATAGTGAATATTGCATATATGTGCGTGAAGTACAGGCAAAGAAGACAAAGTGGGTATTGTATATATGTGCCTGATGTACATGCATAAAATAGAACATAGTGGATACTGTATATGTGCGTGAAGATGGGAAAGAATAGACATAGTGGTTATTGCATATCTGTGCGTGAAATTCATGCAGAGAATAGACTAGGTGGGGATTGCATATATGTGCGTGAAGTTCAGGCAAAAAATAGATCATAGTGGGTATTGTATATCTCTGAGTGAGGTACAGGCAAACAATAGAACATAGTGGGTATTGTATATCTGTGCGTGAAGTTCATGCAGAGAATAGAACATAGTGGGTAATGTAAATCTGTGCGTGAAGTTCATGCAGAGAATAGACATAGTGGGTAGTGCATATATGTGCGTGAAGTACAGGCAAATAATAGACATAGTGGGTATTGCATATCTGTACTTGAAGTACAGGCAAAGAATAGACATAGTGGGTATTGCATATCTGTGCGTGATGTACATGCAAAAAATAGACATAGTGGGTATTGCATATATGTGCGTGAAGTACAGGCAAAGAATTGACATAGTGGGTATTGTATATCTGTGCGTGAAGTTCATGCAGAGAATAGAACATAGTTTGTATTGTATATCTGTGGGTGAAGTACAGGCAAATAATAGAACATAGTGGGTATTTTATATATGTGCGTGTAGTTCAGGCAAAGAATAGACATAGTGGGTACTGCATATCTGTGCGTGAATTACAGGCATAGACTAGAACATATTGGGTATTGTATATCTGTGTGTGAAGTACAGGAAAAGGATAGAACATAGTGTGTATTGTATATCTGTGCGTGAAGTTTATCAAGAGAATACAACATAGTGGGTATTGTATATCTGTGCGTGAAGTACAGGTAAAGAATAGAACATAGTGGGTATTGTATATATGTGCGTAAAGTACATGCAAAGAATAGACATAGTGGGTATTGTATATATGTGCTTCATGTACAGGCAAAGAATAGAACATTGTGGGTATTGTATATCTGTGCGTGAAGTACAGGCAAAGAATAGACATAGTGGGTATTGTATATATGTGCGTGAAGTTCATGCAGAGAATAGAACATATTGGGTATTGTATATCTGTGCGTGAAGTACTTGCAAAGAATAGAACATAGTGGGTGTTGTATATCTGTGCGTGATGTACAGACAAAGAATAGAACATAGTGGGTATGGTATATCTGTGCGTGAAGTACAGGCAAAGAATAGAACATAGTGGATATTGTAAATCTGTGCGTAAAGTTCATGCACATAATAGAACATAGTGGGTAATGTATATCTGTGCGTGAAGTACAGGCAAAGAATATAACATAGTGGGTATTGTATATCTGTGCGTATAGTACAGGCAAAAATAGACATAGTTTGTATTGTATATCTGTGCCTGAAGTTCATGCACAGAATAGAACATAGTGGGTATTGCATATCTGTGCGTGAAGTACATGCAAAAGAATAGACATAATGGGTATTGCATATCTGTGCGTGAAGTACAGGCAAAGAATAGACATAGTGGGTATTGTGTATCTGTGCGTGAAGTGCATGTGAGTAACGTTTGTATCTACGGACACTATTATGTGGTTTAATATGTATACATGTGAAAGTGCACTTCATAACACACATTTTATGCGGTGGATATTCGACTATTAAATGAAAAAAGAACACAACAATCCTTAAACCTTTGTGTTTTATTTTATAACTTAGAAACGTCAAATTTTGTACCATTATTTCAAAGTCAAGATATACGCCGAATATCTTTTTAAAAGATATTTCTTGTTAATTTTGTGACTACGTTTTAATGTCGTCTTGGTTTTTTCGTTTATTATGAGCACCAACAACATAGGGTTTCATGAAGAAGGATGATGTATTTGCATCTTAACCCATTTATGCCTAGTGGACTCTCCCATCCTTCTAAAGTGGATCAATTTATTTCCAAAATTAGGGATGTCTAGTATTTTTATTTCTATATTTATAATATTTCTGACAGAAATTCCTTTAAGCAAACAGCGCAGACCATGATGAGACGCCTCATCATGCGGCGTCTCATCTGGGTCTACGCTGTTTGCCAAGGCCTTTTTTTCTAGACGCTAGGCATAAATGGGTTAAAGACACCTTTATGCCCTGCTATAAGTAAAATAAAACTCGATCGTGCTGATCCACATGATCCGTTGTATTTTCATCTCTCTGAATCTTAAGTTACTAAAAAATCCAGGTCATTATGTATACACTTCTTTCCGGTCAGCAATTGAAATATTTTTCTTCATGAATAAGCATTTAAGTCTTATTTAAAAATTGCAATTATAATATTAATAGTATAACTAAATAGTATTGTGATTTATAAAAGCGAACAACGCCATTAGTGATATTTCACATGTGTTTGTAGTTAAGTTATGCATAGATTTCCAATGTATCGCGCTTGACTATGAAAATTGATTCGTTCTTCAAAATGTTTGGTAAGAATAGCCATAATATACATAAATGCATTTCAGGTAGAAGATAAAACTCGGTTATCAGATTGCACATTTTGTTGAAAGTCTCCGTTATCCGCAGTGTCCTTTATCGGGAATCAAAGTACCTGCATCTTCATGGATACCCCCTATTAAAACATGCTCTTTTTTGTGTTTATATTTCATTGAATACTTGAGTAGTTTTATTTTGTTGAAATGTTCACTAATCATCCAGTTCATGCTGTTTTTCGACATAATTTTTTATATTTGGGGCAAACAATCTACCATTCTTCCGTGAAATTTGTTCTTCTCGGTACAAAAGGATACAACATTTATCAACTCCACCATGTGCATTGTTTAAAAAATAAATCTTCAGGATATAACTTTAAAAAAAAAACGCGCGTGGCTTTTATTTTTCTCTGTTATCGAAGTACCATCGGTTATCGAAGTATCCGCATAACCAGCGTGTACAACGGACATAACATGTCTTTCTTTGTTATAATGGACTTAAAAGCATGCAGCAAATATACATACATCTTAATATATCTTTAAAAATGATTCCATCTGCCTTATTGGGCTAGAAAATAGCTCTAGTTATTTGGGAAAAAAGTAGATTTTCGCCGAATGACATCAAAACAATAATAAAACGTAATGCCCTTAGTCCATTAGTCTTCCTACCAGTGAATACCAGATCATGTTTAATGGTGCTCTATATTTAAATGTAAATTAAGAACATATATTATGTTCCTATGATTACATATATTATGTGTTATTTTGGTTTCGTATTTTTTGCACTTCACACAAATTTCAATACAATAAAGTCATGAAATAGAATGAGGATATTTGTTTCATTCCTGAAATAATCCGTGATATCATTTTAATAAATGGAGACAAAATTTTAACGTTCTCCTCCTACAAAAGAAAACTTTTTATTTTTATTTTTATGATAAACATATTAATTACATGTTTATTAATTTTGAAGGCNTTCACACAAATTTCAATACAACAAAGTCATGAAATAGAATGAGGATATTTGTTTCGTTCCTGAAATAATCCGTGATATCATTTTAATAAATGGAGACAAAATTTTAACGTTCTCCTCCCACAAAAGAAAACTTTTTATTTTTATTTTTATGTTAAACATATTAATTACATGTTTATTAATTTTTAATGCGATTCGTGTTCATACTGTTTTCTCTCTATAACGCGTACGTTCAATATAAACATTTTGGAGCTTAGATTGATAACCATACAAGTACGCCGTCAATTTAGGTATTAAGGTTTCAATAATAAGTAAGCAAACCTCTGTTTTTGCCGCAAAATTGCAGTGTTTACATTATTTATAAAGCCCGATAAATGTGATTTAAGATGCCTAACACCACACATAATTTGAACAATGAATGCTACTCTTAAGTGCATATATGAATACAAAAACAACTGGCTTGAAAATAGTAACTATAGTATTGATCTTTAATAATTTACCTACTGAGAGTGTTCGTACTCATGACGAAATTATACTATTGACGTCAATAGTTGATTTTCAGATCGTCATAAAATCGTTATGTACATAAATAAATGTGCTAAATGAAATAGGGATGAAAATACATTCACTTGTATAAAGGCTGTGATTGCAGGCGATTTGAGAATGGCGTAAAATAATAAGAGGTGGAGGCGATGACCATCATACAAATGGGAAGAGAGCGACGTTAGTGATGCTACTTAAATATTATGTGCACCTTTAAGGCGCCGTGGCGTAATAGATATGGTGTCCGCCTAGCGACCTGGAGGTCACGGGCTCGATTCACACTGTGGGCGCGTTCTTTATTACCAGGAAACAGACTCGAGAGTGTTTCAAAAAGCATTAGGCTTTATATGCAAACGAGCTAAAATAAATAGGTTTAAACTTAGGCACCAAACTATTGGGAATGATGACCGAAAATGCACGAAAAAACTATGCATATATAATAATAATAATTGTACACATCGGTACATAACCATTTACTTAGACTTACTAATTCACATTTCACGTTGTAAGACTGGTCATTGTTCATGTTCAATATCCCCTTTTTCAAAGATGCATATGTGTCGCGTTCTGAGAAAACTGGGCAAAATGCATGTGCGTATATTGTCATCCCAGATTAGCCTGTGCAGTCCGCACAGGCTAATCAGGGACGACAATTTCCGCTGTTATGGAATTTTTCGTATAAATGATGTCTCTTCTTAGCGAAAATCCAGTTTAGGCGGAAAGTTTCGTCCCGGATTAGCCTGTGCGGAATGCACAGGCTAATCTGGGACGACATTTTACGCACATGCATTATGCAAAGTTTTCTCATAACACGACACATATAAGAAACGATGTATAGTGTTATTATTGGCAATCATAGTTAAATTAAAATTAAAAAAAAGCACACACTAAAATCAGTGATGAGAGTATACGTAAGTTGTGATTAAAATTTGAGATCAGCAATGTCTTCTATTAGGTTTACTGTCCTTAGCCCAGTAGCTATCAACCACGCATTGTGACCAATGCTGCGTATGACTGTTTGGTAACATTAACACTTGTCAAAACCAGTTTTGAAGCATCTATGGAATTTTTCCTTAAGAAGGTCAAATATTCATGTTTAGAAAAATGTATATGTGCATTTTCTATGCCTATTTGATTTGATATAAATTTGTTTAAACCATTTATTGATGTTTTTGCATGCACATTCAACGGATTCTTGTATTTTTACTTAAAGGGACCTTTTCACAGATTTTGGCATGTATTGAAGTTTTTCATTAAATGCTTTCAATTGATAAATGTAAACATAGGAACTAAAAAGCTCCAGTAAAAAAACAACACGAATACAATTAAACAAAGAAAAAAAATCATCCGCAACTGGGCTCAAACCACTGACCCCTGGAGTAAAGGCTTACGCTTAGACCACTCGGCCATCCGTACAGTGTGTGGTGTATTTCATACTTTATAATATTATATACAATCCTCGCTGTGTCACTAAATATAACAATAACAAGAAAACTCTCCAAATTATTAAATCGGTTCGCATTGCAACGCTTTATAATGTTCAGGTTTATTAATCGTCAAAAGATGCATATAATGGATATTTAAGAGCATAGTAAATGTTCAGTATTACTGTTACCTCACAAATATCATAACTTCAGCGAAAATTTGCAAATCTGAAACAATTTTTGTCAATTTTGTCAATTTACCAAATCGTCACTTTTGTGAACAACCAAATAAATTGTTACAAAATATATCAACTTTTTGGATTGCTTTGTAAATGATGCATTCTGATTGAAAATACTGCCAATTTAACCTGTCCTGAAAGACTCGATCAACAAACTGCAAATGTTTGCGTTATTATTTTTGGTCGTAAAACTTTGTCATTGACTTGTTATGAACAATATCATAGTGTTTTGAGAACCGGTTTGATAAGGTCTATTTTATAACTGCAAAACTATGTCATTGTTTTGCGCAAACGTTTAAAATCAGTTTTATGGTTCACAAAAAAAAAAAAAAGTGCAATGCTTATCTTGTCGGTGTTGAATGAGATGCGCTTTTAAGCGCTTGTTTTATTTCATAAATTTGATTAATTTTTACATAACAAGCATGACTTCTCAATATAAGTCCAAAAACATTTTAAAACGTCTGCCGATATGTGAAAGATTCCCTGCGACGAAATGAAAGCGGAATTCCTGTTCATACACTTATGAAACTTGAAAAATGTATGTATTGCAAGCCAATTCATTAGTTTGCCAAACAAAACATTCCAGAATACTCCAATTCGAAACATCGAAATTGCAATCCAATAGGCAGCACATTCGTCGTGCAAAATGATCCGGAAAAAAAAACACATTTTCAACCTAGTTTACAATTTAGTGTTATTTAACTAAAATATGTTTCACCTACGAACTTTGAACTTTCTTTGAAGATCACATATTTTTACAGCTTAACATTATCAATAACGCGACATGGCAAGAGCTAAATTGACGTCAATGATTAATTATCATACATGGCTTTACTGCTAAGATCAATATTACAAGTATTAGCAAGTATGTAACACAAAATGTTGCACTTGTCGTCATCGCGTGTATACGTGCGCACGAATTTATGTAATATATGTGCGAATTCAGGACGTTGTACAGTATTAACTGGTTCGATCTCCATCGCCACTGATCACCGGCATCACATTGGGTTTTATTTCTAATCTACCATCTCTTAAATCTAAGTTTCATTTGGTTCTATTTGCTTTAACATTTCGAGACTTTACTGATCCAAAAGTTATCAAATTGAGTGAATCATTGCCCCCACAATGTAATCGTATCGTTTTGGATTAATTTCTGCTATGTACGTTTGTTGAGAACCGAAATCCAGAAGCAAAACGCGTTTTAGATCATGCCTCTGCTTCCTGGCAAACGGGTTTGCATTATAACAATTTCAATGGTTGAAAGTAGAGCACTTCCTTCACTGTGTGTTTCCTGTGGGCAACATTCGTCACTGCTTAAATTGACAAAATGTGAACTCGCAAAATGCTCATTACATGTTTTG
>VMBQ01010139.1:6537-28143 GCA_007657795.1 Dreissena rostriformis | reverse complement strand
TGGGAGAGCTGGAGACGGCGGGATCTCGCCTGAGAGCCCTTAATTGATTGGATTGTATAGGTGTTCCTAAATGGACATATTTCCTGGTTGATATATTGTCCAACGTGTTTCACATATCGAAAAGAGGAAAAGACGTGGAACTGCGGATATAGAAATAAACTATTAATACTGGTTGTAGCCATTTAAAAATAACTAGTATGTGACGTTTGTAGCTCTGCACTGCACGATGGAATAATTTGGGGGTTTGTTGTGTTTATTTGCGATAAAATTGATTATTAATATTACTTATATAAAGTTCCACAAACATAGTAAAAGAAATAGACTTCAAACGAATTTTGATCCTCTTAGTCGCTTATATATATAAACTATAAAGTATTGTAATGAAAAACGAACATAGGTGCGCCTTACCCGCTGTGATAAGACAGTGGTATGGTGTTCAGTAACGCCTCCACATGGCCATAAACGACGACGTGGATGTCTGAAGATTTCTGACACCAATTAGAAACGGTGCAAACGTGAAAATTCGAACGAATAATGTGTGCCTGTTTCAATGTATTGGTCATTCGGTTTCGATTTGCCAATTTACGATGTATTTTCTTTTGCGTGTTTTAGATGCTAGTGTGGTACCAATAAAATAATTATATAACTATATATTTGCACACACAAAATGTTTCAATAACTATTTTATTAGTACCACATCGTCGGGAAAAAATGGAAATGCCGGGTTGTAGTTCCCGGAAATCCAAGTCGCAAACCACACTCATATTTAAAAACGCAAACCAAAATCATACACTTTGAAACAGTATTTAAGAGCTAATGTGCGGGAGCTGTTCTGGTTTTTTTTTTGTATAAATGACTGATGCAATTATGTATGAACTTTTCAATATGTGTTCAAACGAGCGTGATATGTGAAATAAACAGTCGATGTTTTGTTTGTAAGTGTACTTTCAGGATAACCAATGTTCTGTGCTCATCCTTCGTAGAGTGAGTTTTATCACGTTGTGTTGTTCTGTCAAAGCTTGAGTGATTCCACTACACTTTGTCATCAACGACAGATAGCGGCCCAACTTATTTCTGGGCCGGTAGTCATCCATTTATGTCCAAACAAAGCATACTTCACAGTTTGAATAAAATTATACAGGATAAATAGGGGTTGTTATGTTGTAAACACTGATGTAATAATAGGTGTTAAATGTTAAGCAAGAACGCATAACAATACTTTTCTTTATTCCTATTATTTATTATATCTTTGACGAAAACGAATACAGTTGAGTCGGCACTATATCAACGAAGACTTACAAGTCGTATTCGGCTACCTTGCGTAATACACCACATATTATTATATATTAACGTAAAAATGTTTATTCAACTACACTGTGTCATTTAAAGCAGATCAAAGATCAGTTTGAACGGAGTTTTAAGGCATAAAATTATGATCACCAGCTGCTTCAATTCTGTTTTATTTAAACCAAACAATCAGTGAGCATATAAAAGTACGTACTATGTTTATTTCATATAAATCTCATTACAAATTTCCGAGTGTTGTTTAAATAACACATTTAATTAAGAAACAATTTACTATCACCCATATGTATGAAAACTGATGGCTAAGAAAGTCGTTTTTTTCTCTCCCGTAAATGTGTTTGGACATGGCCCTCAACGGTGCGACGTATTACGTACAGGAGCAGGTCTGGCAGCCGTCTGCCCCAAGCGCCCCGAGCTTGTAGCTGCCGTCACACGTGACCAAGCAGTGAATCAGGTCCGGGCAGTCCTTGTGTTCTGCAACACACGTGACATCAACTCGTATATTGCAATACTTGCAATTCGACTAGGCATTTGAATACTGATGCATGTTATTAACATAATGTTATTATCAATAAAATAAGTACAAGTTGCATACTACAATAAGACGATTCACTGACGCAGAACATCATTTCCACGACATGTGTTTACACAAGTAGTGTAATTCTTAAAGAGTCCAGTCTTTTAAACACACGGAAGTTAGGATAAAAGCAACAGGTCCGCGCATAATAGGTATGCGAGTCAGCATGAGGATGCAAGATGCAAAGCACTTTCGTGTAGATTATACTTCGTGGTTGGTAACAGACACGTGTTCACAAGATGGGGATCCACGGTTATGAAATCAAGAAGGTCATGATAGGGACTGCAAGATGATAATTGTACGTTGAGAACTGCAAGTGTGGATTTCATGATGATGACAATTGTAATATGAGGACTGCAATATACTACACGATAAGGACTACAATATGATGATAATTATTAGATGCTGAGTGTAAGATGCACAATGTAAGATTAGGACTGCAAGACGAGGACTGTAAGATGAAGACTGTAAGATGAGGATTGCACAATTTTAACTGCAAGATCCGACCTGTACGACGAGTAGTTTAAGAAGAGGACTGTATAATGGGGATTGCAAAAGAACTGCGATATGAAGACTGCAAGCTCAGGACTGTAAGAGAAGGACTGACAAATAAGGACAGGTAAGATGAGGAATGCTAGATGAAGACCGTAAGATGACTGCAAAATGAGGATTGTAAGAAAAGGACAGCAAGATGAGGACTGCAACAATGGAATTGTTCAATGATGACTATACGATAAGGACTGTAAGGGAAGGATTTAGGATGAGGGCTGTACGATTAAGAGTTCAAGATAAAACTGCAAGATGAGGACTTTCAGATAATGATTGTGCGATGAGGACAATATGATCAGCACTGCGCGATTAGCACTGCAAGATGAGGAAGTAAGATGATGATTTAAGATGAGGACTGAAAGATGAGGATTTAAGTTGAGGATCTTAAGATGGGGATTGTGCGATGATGATTACAAGATAAAAAGGGCATGGTTAATACTTCTCGACGAGGAAAAAGGGACAATGACAAAACAATTAGCACGGTTAGATAGACTTTCAAATAGATAAGTGAAAGATTAGAAGTAAAATATAAGGTCTGCAGGGGAAAGACTGTAAGCGACGGACGGTTAGGGGAGGCAAAATAAGGACTTCAATATGAGATGGAATGCAAAAAGAAAATTGCAAAATGAGGCATGCAAGATGCGGAGTGATAAAGAAGACAGTCATGTGAGTTTTGCATGCTGAAGAGGTCTTCAAGCGGAGAAACGCATGAGGAGAGCTATATTATGGGGACATTAAGGTAAAGAATGCATGAATTAAGCAGTTCCAGCTTTATCCCATTAATGCCTAGCATCTAGAAAAAAGGCCTTGGCAAACAGCGCAGACCCAGCTGAGACGCCGCATGATGCGGCGTCTCGTCAGGTTCTGCGCTGTTTGATTAAAGGAATTTCTGTAAGAAATATTCTTAATATAGAAATAAATATACTAGACATCCCTAATTTTGGAAATAAATTGATCCAATTTAGTAGGATGGGAGAGTCCACTAGGCATAAATGGGTTAAGCGAGGTATACTTACGCATGCCGTTTTTAGCCGAGCACTCGGCTCCAATACAATCCTTATTGTAGGCCGTTGCCGACACTTAAACAATACAAGAGTGCATCAAAGCTATTTCTTGTAAGGTCAAACAACACTACGCAAATTGAACTACTGTATACAGATTTTTTTTTAATTCATTCACATTTGTCAAGAAAGAAGATTGTAAGCTTCTCATTTGTTATGATTTTATCCGAAGATAAAGACGACTTCATACACGTTTTCAGTACAAATATTATACAGACTACAACGTATTGTGTCCCATACCTGCTGAAGCGGTACCCATGGCAGATCCTCCTGAAAATATTAGGGGAATGTTAACGCTCACAGAAGCTGATAATTGTCCACTTAGAATTTTATCTATGAATGTTTTTTTTTCTAGTTTTTATAGTTTAGACTTAACAGATTATTGTTACAATCTTAGAAATACAGACTTTATATCATGGGCAACAATATCATTTTCTTCTTATGTAATTTTAACAATTTGTAAGATTGTGTCTGGGAATAAATAATTGCGTGTACGTTTTACACGATATGCTACTTCTGTACATAATGCGTTCGAAGCGCGGTACCTGCTCTAGATCCACCCGCCATTGGGCCGCCTGGTCCCCCGCTAGGCATGCCACCGCCACCCGACATGGCCGAGGAAAACGGACTGAAGGCTGTGGAAAAAACAACAACACAAATTCAATGAAAATCAAAATGCGTTCCCACAATAACGAGAAATATTAAAGTACATTATGTAAATATTTTAGTTGTATAATATATAGGTACCATATATAGCTATGTATTTAACTCAATTAGTTTTGCTATGCGTGCCAAGTACTGTCCTTGAATTGCGTGCTTGTTTCTTATATACCTTATATAATTTTTCTATATATTATTCTTACGCATTCCTCCTCCTCCTCCCCCTCCCATGGCGCCCATGCCACCGCCGCCGCCCATGCCACCGCCGCCTCCCATGCCACCGCCTCCGCCCATGCCACCGCCGCCTCCGCCCATACTGGTGCCTCCAGCCCCAGCGCCGCTCATAGAGGACATGAAAGGATTGCCGCCACTACTTCCGGACCCACCCATACCTGCAGCAGGATGGAAAATGGAAAGGGTTCAGTAGTCCTCTGTATGAATGTGCAACTATAATTCGGGGTTTTACTGACTATTATCTTAAGCCAATCACTGATACTTTACAGAACAAAAAGAGAAATCAAATCAAAATTAATGTATGCAAAAAAGGAATTGATTTAGTTGATCTTCCTATATTATTTAATGATAAGAACATCAACCCCTCCTTATTTTCATAAAAAAGAAACACTAGTAGTCTGTTTTACATATAGTTAAACACGTAAGAGGAGTGTTATTGATATAATTCTATAACCACAGATGATGAAGTATTTCAAAATTATATTTAAGATGCAAAAGTGCCAATGCAATATTGCTTTACAGCCTGTTAGTTATATAATAACAGGCGACCTTATTTTTCTTAAAAATATTATTCTTAAAAACTAATATCTCTCAATTTTGACAACTATATAAGAGAAATTGAAACATAACATGAATGCTGCAATAAAAGTGATTCAGAAATGAAAATACTGATGTTTTGATGATTTGAGAAATAAAGTTTTGCTTATGGTCGATAACAGTTAACTTTTTGCTTTACCACATAAATCTAAATTCAATAGAAATTATCGGTATGCATTGCTTTACGACCTGGAATCTAAATTATTTTCGATTCTTGCAGATAAAGTAGCCATTGACATTATTATAGTGTGATGCGTATTATATGTTCAAACTCGTTCAAGGGAACTTTCGGAAACTATATCATATTCCGATTACTAAGAAGACATTAATTAAATTAAATATGTCCGGACATATCAATGAGTTCAATATTAAAAAAAACCTTCCAAAAATTGCGTGCATAAGTCGTATTTATTACAAAATATAACTACCGGGTAACTACTGCAATAAGGTCTAAGAGAAGATCAACGTTCGCTTGTTTTGGTCAATACAAATTCATCGGAGCTCATCAATAAAATTGAAACCAACATTACAAAGTGTCCCGCGTTAGTACATATAACTTTTCAACACTTTATACAACATTTTGACAATTCCATTTAAGTATAAACTTATGTCGCTGATTTAACATACATTGCTCCAAATTCTATAACAGGTTCCTTTTATATCAATCAAACTTTAGATAAATATATTATTCTGTTTATTCTTTTGTTAAAGCCCCTATAACGCTCAAAATAAACGAAAATTTGTGTTTCACAAAATAAAGTTACCACATAAATAATCAGTGTTCCTCATAGTAATAGCCAAAATTTTCACGCTATATGTGGTCTGATAACATAGATTATATAAGATACAAATGCTCTTTTTTATTATTTTTTTGTGTCACAATAGACGCTTTAAACTTTCTTCTTGATAACCTTTTTGTTCAATTTTGGAAAATATCATTGATTTTTTAAATTGTTTCATATGTATAGGATATAACGTACATAACAAATACATGATTATAGGATTTTGATATAGAATTTATTTCACAATAGCAAGTTTGATAATAAAAAATAATAATATCATAGGCAGCAAAGTGCGAGACTAGATTAGGTTATTAAAAAATAGAATGTACTGCCATGTGTTTGTGCGTTTGTTTCAAGCCACTGCAGAATGTTCACGAGTAATAGAATACTACGGTTATCATGACTGTAACCCATATTAACTAAAACATAATTAAAACAGGTTTTTGTGATCAACATTATAACATGTGGAAGGTTAAATTCGACTAAAAACCACATACACGCTACACTTAATTAACTTAAAATTGCTTAACATTACCTGTACTAGCTATACCACAGGTGTTTGGCGTCACTTGAACACTATCAATAAGTCATAAAACAACATTTTTCATCAATCATTTTGACAACAAAAAAATCTGATGTAATGTGTATATATATATATATATATATATATATATCAATCATTTTGACAAAAACAAAATTCTGATATATATATATATATATAATATCAGAATTTTGTTTTTGTCAAAATGATGATTTTTGTTTTGTTTTATGACATATTGATAGTGTTAAAGTGACTTGGTCACGCTCCCAAAACCTGTGTACTAGACACTATCTAACTACATGGTAAGATATTCAAAATATTTAAAAACGTTACAGCCTATGACAATTGAATTGGCCGTTCCAAGTCGGTGACCCAAATTTATTTCATGTTGTGTACCGGTACATGTGTGGCTTGTTTATTACATTTGTTTTGTGTCTCACTGTTTGGCAGTTGGTTCATTACCATAAATAAAGGGTCGCATATTATAATAAGGCATGTCTCCTGCATGCCGGTGCAGGAATTACGTCGTCTAATTTGCATTGGCGTTTATGCATAAATTAGACGTAATTTTCCAAACATTTCATTTACCGATGAAATGCAGAAAAATGCTGTTCAATTCTTATAAGTACAACGGCATGTGTATAAAAGCTTCATTTGTATTAAACTACACTGGTCACAACATATTTGTATGTGTATGCGTTCGAATGTAGCTTTTCTTTCGGTATCATCAATTACGGCATATCACTACTGACAAATAAAAAGCAAAGTCGTGAGGAGTCGCGTACGGAATACTACGGAATACCGTAAGTGCCATCGTGGTTAAACATTAAAATCCAGAGGGCGAGAATGCGAGAAAGCGAGAGTACGATGACGAGAGTGCGAGAATACGATGACGAGAGTGCGAGAATACGATGACGAGAGTGCGAGAACGCGATGACGAGAATGCGAGAGTGCGAGAATACGATGCCGACAGTGCAACAACGCGATAGTACGATGGCGACAATGCGATAGTACGATGGCGACAATGCGGTAGTCATATCGTACTGTCGCCATCGTATTGTCGCACTCTCGTCATCGCGTTCTCGCACTCTTGTCATCGTATTCTCGCACTCTCGTCATCGTATTATCGCGCTCTCGGCATCGTACTCTCGCGTTCTCGCATTCTCGACATCGCGTTCTCGCACTCTCGCCATCATATTATCGCACTCTCGTCATCGTACTCTCTCGTTCTCGCATTCTCGCCATCGCATTCTCGCACTCTCGTCATCAAATTCTCGCACTCTCGTCATCGTTTTCTCGCACTCTCGTCATCGTATTTTCGCTCTCTCGTCACCGTACTCTCGCATTCTCGCATTCTCGCCATCGCGTTATCGCACTCTCGTCATCGTATTCTCACACTCTCGTCAGCGTATTCTCGCACTCTCGTCATCGTACTCTCGCATTCTCGCCATCGCGTTCTCACATTCTCGTCATCGTATTCTCGCACTCTCGTCATCGTATTCTCTCACTCTCGTCATCGTACTCTCGCGTTCTCGCATTCTCGCCTTCTGGATTTTAATGTGTAACCACGATGGCCCTAACGGTATTCCGTAGAATACAATTAGGGCCATCGTGGTTACATATTAAAATCCAGAGGGCGACAATCCGAAAGTGCGATAGTAGGATGGCGACAATGCGATAGTTCGATGGCGACAATGCGATAGTACGATGGCGACAATGCGACAATGCGATAGTACGATGGCGACAATGCGATAGTCATCGTACAGTCGGCATCGTATTATCGCACTGTCGCCATCATACTATCGCACTGTCGCCATAGTATTGTTGCATTGTCGCATTGTCGTCATCGTACTGTCGCATTGTCGCCATCGTACTATCGCACTGTCGCCATGGTAGTGCCGCACTGTCGTCATCGTATTATCGCACTATCGCATTGTCGCATTGTCGCCATCGTACTGTCGCATTGTCGACTATCGCCTTCCGATACACAAACTATTCTAATTGCAGAAACAAAATAGATGACTTTATAAAGATTTACTTTGAAAGAGGTTACAGTTATAATGAAATCAAATTCTTCTAAAGTTATAGAATGGGTATTAATGTACGGTATGCCGAACTGTAAAGTATTTTTAAATTGGCCCCATCTAGGAAAAACAAAACAAAGTGCGCATGTGTACCGGAAAGCGATAGACGACACTGCGACAGTACGATGACGACAATGAGACAGTGCGACAATACGATGGCGACATTGCGATAGAACGATGGCGACAATGCGATAATACGACGACGACAGTACGATAACGCGATAGTACGATGGCGACAATGCGATTATACGATGGCGACAGTACGATATGACTATCGCATTGTCGCCATCGTACTTTCGCGTTGTCGTACTGTCGTCATCTTATTATCGCATTGTCGCCATCGTACCATCGCACTGTCGCCATCGTATTGTCGCACTTTCGCACTGTCGTCATCGTACTGTCGCATTGTCGCTCGCATTGTCGCCGTCGTACTATCGCATTGTCGCCATCGTACTATCGCATTGTCGCCATCGTACTATCGCACAATCGCATTGTCGCCCTCTGTATTTTAATGTGTAACCACGATGGCATTAACGGTATTCCGTAGTCGCGCAATACAATGGCGTAATTTGGTCACTTGTTGATGTAAAAGTAGTACGGTCACGAAAATGTATGAGCTAATTTGCATTCGTAATGGATTCAAAGGGAACCAAACAGAGGTCAATTAAGCGGATTATCCGCTCAGAATGCAGCGTTTAAGTGGAAATACAAAAAAAGTAAATAATTATATAATTTTGATGAAATTGAGAATAATCAAAATTGCACTTTCGTTATCAGCCAACGTATTTCACATGGTTCTTACCCGAGGACCCGGATCCGGTCATACCCGTCAGTTTGCCCATGTCGATATAGCCGGAACCGGCACTTCCGCCCATGTCCGTATAGCCGGACCCGGAACTGCCGCCGAATGACCCGCCGCCCATGTTGCCTGAAACAGATTGGCTGTGTATCACGCGCGTCCTTCTTAATACGGTGTTTACACAAAATTACACTCAGGTAATATAGTTATTGATATATAATGCAGCATAGATATATAATACACTATTATACGAAAACAGCATGGTATGGAATAGCTGAAATAGTAGATATGTAAATACAAATACAATGGTTGCATACCTTCCCCGCAGTCGTCGCCACCCCAGCTCCCTCCTGTCGCCACTCCGCCCCCAGCACTCTCCTTCCCCATCTCCATCGCCTGATCCACTGAAAATAGTGACGTCACATCCGCCAACGTACAGTTTCCGCATTACGCGATCACTTCAAGTATGAATAATGATGAATACAAGTATACTACCGCTACAAGAATGCATGGGGGGGGTATACAGGAAGAAGTGTGTCAGTCTTTCGCCCGTCCCCGTGTTCGTTAGTCCGTCTGTCGCAAAACTTGTTCGGATTCTAAACCACCTACACTTGGTCCACTTCTAATTATTTGAAAATAACAATTTTAACAAACAAGTACGATTTCATCCAGAACAGGTATACATCAGCTTTTGATATACGTTCAACATTTGCAATTAGTTTGCATTGCCTAAATTTATATTTGCACGTGTTGATGGGCGTTCATTTTTCCTGCTGAACTCATTGCCGAAGGGAATCTAGTAAAAATGATCTTAGACCGCTACCAGGCTACGCGACATGAATATATGTGTCGTGTTCTGAGAAAACGGGGCATAATGTATGTGCGTAAAGTGTCGTCCCATATTAGCATTTGCAGTCCGCACAGTCTAATCTGGGACGACACTTTCCGCCTAAACCGGATTTTCGCTAAGACGAGACATCATTTAAACGAAAAATTCCATAAAAGCGGAAATTGTCGTCCCTGATTAGCCTGTGAGGACTGCACAGGCTAATCTGGGATGACAATTTACGCACAAGCAATTTGCCCAGTTTTCTCAGAACACTACTCATATACGTGTATTAGTTAGAGGTGACAATTATATGTGCGGTGTTCATTGTTGAGTACTGGTCTGTTACCCACCTGACATACTTCCGCTGAGACACAGTGGGGGCTCACACTTGCCGCTTCCTATGCCGTTATTACCTGCAAAAGTAAGACCCAGTCACCTATTAGTATGTGTATATGTACATATGTATGTGATCTCGGCCTAATAAAAAATACCGACACATATTGCATGTCTTACTGAGCATTTCCATTTAAAGTGTTGTTTATATTAATGGGAAATATCATACAAGTCCATGGACGTGTAAATGTGTCAGTGTATTTTCGGATATAAGCAAAGTGAAAATCAGTTGCGTCAGCCGGAGATCACTCTTATTAAGCATGTATTTTTAAGTATACGCGAAACATATTATTTCGATAAGATTTTTTTCGCCAAATTTATAAATGTATGCTACTGTTCACCGTTACGTATTTTCATTTGTGAACACGTTTGAGAACTCTGCCGTAAATAATAGGTGGGGTATGCCATTTGTCAACATCCACTTTAAAGAGATATGGCATTTAGAAATAAATTAACTGTAATTTGCGTAGAATTTAGAAAAAAAATCCGTACATCGTGATACAAGAAGAATTGTTATTTTTTTTTAGGTCATAATAAAATTATTCAGCTTGCTGCAGTTGGGTATGTGACTAAAATACCCTGTCATGTAAGCTCTGTTTTGGTAGGCAGTATGTACATACTTGAGAGCATTCCACTTGATTCGCCTTTACAATTCTTCTTTCCTCCGTTATTGTTGTTGTTGTTGTTATTGTTGTTGTTATTGTTGGAGGTATCTCTGGAAAGTAAAAATAAAGTTACAAAAGCTTCAACGGAATATATCAACGCAGAAAAATGTTGAGGTTTCGGTTGTCAATGCTTATAGCCCGCGAAGTGTAAAGTCGGTCAGACGAATTGTTATTTTATTTTATTTCAGTCTCATCCATTTACATTTACAACATAAACTATTAGTATATACAAGATATAAAAGCATATATATAACAACATCTGTAAATGGCCATTCAAATTTGAATTATAAGAGACTATAAAAATCCAAAATAAAACAATGAACACATTTATGGTAAAACATAGTCATGTACATGTATTCCGTGAGTGAGTGAATGAGTGAGTGTGATTGTAGAAATAAGAGTGTTGTGAGTGGGGCTTAGGTAGGTGATATGAATACGAGTGAGTGAGTGAGTGAGTGAGTGAGTGAGTGAGATTGTAGAAATAAGAGTGGTGTGAGTGGGGCTTCGGTAGGTGATATGAATACGAGTGAGTGAGTGAGTGAGTGAGTGAGTGAGTGAGTGAGTCAGTGAGTCAGTGAGTCAGTGAGTGAGTGACGAATGCATTTCTTGAAATTAATCTTCACAATACTGCTTTTATCCATCAATAAACCCGTATTTTTAATTAATAAATGTAGTTAATTATTACAAAATTCATGCAACATTTCTCAGCTATATGGACTAGTATGATCATATGGTTTTTGATATTGTTTTCACAAGTCGTTGTGCGTCAATTGCCATTATTTATTCATTATATATGTCGTGTTCTGAGTAAACTGGGCAAAATGCTCGTGCGTAAAGTGTCATCCCAGATTAGCCTGTGCAGCCCGCACAGGCTAATCACGGACGACAATTTCCGCGTTATGGAATTTTTCGTTTGAATGATGTCTCTTCTTAGCAAAAATCCAATTAAGGCGGAAAGTGTCGTCCCTGATTAGCCTAATATGGGACGACTATTTACGCACAAGCATTATGCCCAGTTTTCTCAGAACACGACACATATTGGTTCACTACTGCTGTGTATTTCAAGCGACTATACCAATGGCGACTTAGACCAGCCTGTATATTCGAATGACAATCAGTAATTCAAATACATGTCTTCAAATATTCAAATAGTGTTGCTATCACCAATGTTAATGTATGTGTTAAGGTATTCTGGTATTTGTAATACGTTATTTAAATATTCACTGTTAAGACAATATTTTGAATAAGCTAATATGAATATTAAATGAAAGTGTATTTAAGATATAATGAAAACATTGCTTCCGCAGCTTAAAGTGTTGCCTGTTAACCGGCAGCACTGTTTAGTACGAGTAATTATCAATGCGTACGTGTTCCATTTGTTGTTATTCTCGTTGTTGTTGTTGTTTTTGTTGTTGCTGTTGTTGTCCTTGTTGCTGTTTGGCTGCTGCAGGCCCTTGGAGAGGCACTTGCAGGAGGGGCAGCCGCGGGAGTCGCTCTCCCCGAGCGCGTAGCCGTCTGTACACTTGAGCATGCAGGCCAGCGTGGCCGGACAGCTGGCGCCCTCCGGACTGGGAGTCGTAGCGGCGGCTGAACACGTGCAACAATACACGAATATATATTAAATGTAAATGCTACTTTTACCATTTTCCATTGTTATTTCAATGATCTGCTTATCTCCAGGTAAGAACAAGCTTCCGTTTCCAGTAAAGAGTAACGCATTGACAATTGAAATATATAGTAATATTAATATAAAGTATTTATTTCACAAACATTAATACAGTAGCGTGCAACACGTTGTTCACTAAGAATAATAAACTGTAATTTAACCCATTTATGCCTAGCGTCTAGAAAAAAGGCCTTGGCAAACACCGTAGACCCAGATGAGACGCCGTATGATGCGGCGTCTCATCAGGGTCTGCGCTATTTGCTTAAAGAAATTTCTGTAAGAAATTTCCTAAATATAGAAATAAATATACTAGACATCCCTAATTTTGGAAAAAAAAATTGACCCAATTTAGAAGGATGGGAGAGTCCACTAGGCATAAATGGGTTAAAAATAATGATTACCGTACCTCGGCGTATGCACTTGCATGACCGGCATCCGTCCGAGCCGACCTCGCCCAGTTGGTAGGCTTCTTGGCACGACTCGACACATAGTTTGGTGGCCAAGCAGTCCGGCTTGCGCTGCGTGTCGGGGTTCGAACAGTCGCGCATTATGGGCATCGTCTGGAACCGGGAGGGCGCGCAGGGGCAACTGTGGCACCCGTACTCGTCCACACGTTCACACGAGGTCGGACAGCTGATAATCCTACAGCGCACACAGTACTTGGGCTGCCCAGGGGACACCAAAGGCACGTGTACAACGGCTCCGTGCATTGAGTTCGTGTCTATGACTTCATTGCTGCCTGGACCTAGCATTGCGGGCATGGGATTGGAAAACGGCGAGTGTGACATTGACCCCATGCCACCGTCCGGGAATGCACTCGGTATATTGTGCATCGACCCCATGCCACCACCAGGATAGATGGACTCCGAATACGAAGGCTCTTTCTCCACCACGACGTACCGGATAGTCTCCGTGTTTGAGCCGCCGCTGCTACCACCACCGGTACCAGAGCCGCCGCTGCTACCGCCACCGTATCCAGAGCTATCTGAGTGGCTCCAGGATCCACTGCTCGAGTCCATCTTGTCCGACCAGGATCCTTCCTCGAAACCCTTATCCCATTCGTGATCAGTGGACATCCCAGAAGAAGAGCTTGAACTGCTGGAATCCATTTTGTTGCCAGCTAATAGGGACATAATAATATCTATTACTGCTACGGTGGTTCAAATACATTAATTTAAAGTAGATAACGCTTGCGCAAAGAGTTGCATTAAATGAGCTTCGTTCTGGGAAAACTGGGCTTAACGCATGTGCGTAAAGTGTCGCCCCAGATTAGCCTGTGTGGTCCGCACAGGCTTATCAGGGACGACACTTTCCGCATAGACTGGATTTGGTTTAGAAGAGACTTTATTTAAACGAAAAATTCTATAAAATCGGAAAGCGTCGGCCCTGATTAGCGTGTGCCTGGTTAGCCTAGTCCAGTGTTCCTCCGAACGAGGCTCAAATGGTTCTCATACCAATCAACACATTACCGTTCGTGCACCGGCAGTATCTGCAGTGGGCGACGTACTCGATACAGGAAGGGTGGCAGTTGGGGTCAGCGGGCGGGCAGCCGTCCATCGTCTCCCCTGTCAACAAACAACACGTTTCTGTACGGGTATACTTAACGAACTGGATGTAGTTGAATGTGGACGGACACCCACTTACCGATCGTGGCATGTTGAAACTTGACATTTTATAATAATGAAGACTGGTTAAAGCTTCAGCTTTTCCTTAATGGTATTGTATAAACTAGTCATTTTGTTACATAAAAAGTTGCAGTGTGTGCCAGTGTTGTCATGTTTATATTATGTCGTTCCCACGACCAAGTAACTCATAATACAGTATTATATAAAAAAATACATTTTTACGTGTTTAACTTGTGTGTATTCTGATTGGTGTATTATGTAGTTACAACGTATTATAGTTATTTCGTTCCCTAGCGTTACAAAGTCGTAACATAAATACTGACAGTCACACACGTAAAACTAAAATAGTGACAGTCACATACCTATAACTGAAATACTGACAGAAACATAAATCTTACTGAAATAGCGACTGTTACATAATTGAAATTCTGCAAGTCACATCAGTGAAATACGGGCAGCCATAAAAATAAAACTGAGATTCTGCCAGTCACATAGGTAGAACTGAAATACTAAAAGCCGCGTGCGTATAACTGAAATTCTGTTAAACTGAAATTCTGAAAGTCAATAAATCTAACTGAAAAACTGACAGCCGTGTAAGAACAGCTGTAATAAAAGATAAAAATCAGGTCACTTTTGACGGTAACTTATGCTCGATTGGTTATTGTCGGCTCGGGTACTACTTACATGTACCCTGGGTACTCTTAAGTATACTTACATGTACCCCGGGAACGGTAAATATACTAAAACGTACCCGGGAGTTTAAACTCTAAATCGGTCGTTGTCGGCTATTTTTTTTTAAATTAATTATGTTCACATTTATGTCAATTTTCTGTTAAATGGCCTCTATATTATCGAAACTCATACTCAAAGAGCATGTTGATGCAGTTTTTTAAAAGATAAGTTTGTTTAAGATAAACAATATCGTTTTACGGTAATCGGAATCGCGTTTTACGACATCGGATTTTGTGCGGGAACACAACTCCGGTACAGTCTAATATCGACCGGGTACGTTTAAGTATATTTACCGTACCCGGGGTACATGTAAGTAGTACCCGAGCCGACAATGACCAATCGAGCGTAACTTATATATAACTTAATAACAACCACAATTGAACGACTGAATTACTGAAAGCCCAGACATGTATGGAACTGAAGTAAGAACAATGACTTACAGAGTTAGGTATATCTGACATTATGTAAGTCTTAGGTATAACTGAAATTCTGAAAGTCACATACGTATTACGATAATACATGATTAAACTAAATTTGATTTAAGGGTAATGGCTGTCATATTAGTAAATTCGAAATTCATGCATTTGCATACGCCTAGGAATATTTATAGGCACATAAGTCTGTATAAAAAAGTATAATTGAAATACTTCCACTTACGCATTAGAATGACTGAAACTGGTATGTTAATCCATCGACAAATACATTCGCCGAAATCTCCACCATCGATCATATGCGTTTAAACCTCATATGTCAATCAGTGACATCCAAATCTCCGCCATTAAACACATGCGCTCTAGTCTCCAAAACCTCACAGATCTCTCCCCTACGACATTCACATGCATCTTATCAGCTTACGTATTCCCACTTGCCTAAATGTCCCACAGCGATATGTACGTCTGGGTATCCTAAAACAAGCATCTGCGTCTGAGTCCTCCAAGACAATCAAATGCGCCTGGATATCCATCTTTTTGCGTATAAGTTCTCATCCAACTACCGATAGTAAGTTTCAAAGATGTCTCAGAAGACAATTATATGCACATGAATCTAAACTGACAATAATATGCGCTTGAATCTCACCCAACAATCATATGGGCATGAATCTACGGAGACATGCATCATAATATGCGCTTGAATCTCACCACACCATCATATGCGCTTGAATCTCAATACACCATCATATGCGCATGAATCTCACCACACCATAATATTCGCTTGAATCTCACCACACCATAATATGCTCTTGAATCATCTCACCACACCATCAAATGCGCTTGAATCTCACCACACTATCATATGCGCTTGAATCTCACTACACCATCATATGCGCATGAATCTCACCACACCATCATATGCGCATGAATCTCACTACACCATCATTTGCGCATGAATCTCACCACACCATCATATGCGCATGAATCTCACCACACCATCATATGCGCTTGAATCTCACCACACCATCATATGCGCATGAATATCACCACACCATCATATGCGTATGACTCTCACCCGACAAGCATATGAATCTCTGGCGACAATCATATGCGTATCAATTTCAATCGACTGCGTCTTCAACAGAAAATCAACGAAACAACCACATGCGCCTCAGATCCATCCAAAAACCCCGGAGTCTGAGTTGCATTGAGCAAACTCTCAATGGCGTTGTCTAAAAGTCGCCGGAGAGATATAACTGTTACGAGGTTCTCAGTTCAAATAGCAGTCAGAAGACGTCATTCGCAAGCTTAAACTCACCGCTATGGCGCCCATACAGTTTGTAATGTATAAGTGTATTTGGAAAACAATGTTTAAATGTAAAATATTGCGAAGCGTCTACTTGATCAAATGTATTCAAAATAATTCATGTTTTTATTATTATTTTTTCAATATATTGTCATCAACCAAAACAAAAGTATCGACTTGGTGTTCGGATGCGCACGAGTTTTTCTGGAATGGTCACAAGCGGTTTAATTAAAAATCCAATTGAGATAAGGCCTCCGCGACTGATGTTTNGCTTCGCCTCGGTTGACAGTATTTCCTCAAGTTGACAAATTTTCTGTCACCCTGTCAGAAATGTAATATTTATATAATGTATAAGTGTATTTGGAAAACAATGTTTAAATATAAGATATTGTGAAGCGTCTACCTGATCAAATGTATTCAAAATAATTAATGTTTTTTATTATTATTTTTTCAATATATTGTCATCAACCAAAACAAAAGTATCGAATTGGTGTTCGGATGAGCACGAGTTTTTCTTGAATGGTCACAAGCGGTTTAATAAAATCCAATTGAGATAAGGCCTCCGCGACTGATGTTTCGAATGTTTTTCATTAGTAATTATCGGTAAACATGGACAATAATAACAAAATGTATTACATTTTCCCAATAACAATGTCATACAGATATGGTACATATGCACACAAACCAGAAGTAGACCATTCGAATGCAATTAACATCCGTGTATACATATAATTTATATTTCGGTACGTACCTCGTGATAAAATCCAAAAACTGTTTAGCAAAACAATAACAAAACACTTAGATAAATGCATATTGGCAATTTCAGTTTGGTTCTCTTAAATGTTAATGGACATTTAATATCAGTTTAGTATTTCTTATTTTTTCTCTGCTTTAAGTTCTTTACTGAGTAGTTCTGAGGTTGAGTATTGTATATTGGACTTGGTGGCACGTTCCGGCCCGATAACAGATAGGCGATTTCCGTTTGTAGATAATCTTATTCTATGGTTGACATTGGTATTGATATCGCCAAGTCGGGTGTCTAAAATAAAGGTGTGTTTTCCTGATCACGATGTATTATTACGATTTAATATAATTGATATGGGCCGCGCTCTTTGAAAAAAGGGTTTCATGCATGTGTGTAAAGTGTCGTCCCAGATGAGCATGTGCAGTAAGGGACGACACTTTCCTCCTAAACGGGATTTTCGGCAAGAAGAGTCTGCCTTTAAACAAAAAATACCATAAAAGCGGAAAGTGTCGTCCCTGATTAGCCTGTGCGGACTGCACAGGCTAATCTGGGACGACACTTTGCACACATGCATTAAACCCCTTTTTTGCAGAGCGAAGGAAATATAATTGAAATCAATTCGATGATGAACATCATGTGTTTAAGTGCTTCAAATAGCCTAAATCTAAGTAGCTCTATAAGCAAATGCTCATGAAGGATACTTCTGATGAAATATTTTTTAATAAAATGTACCAATATATTGTAAGAACATGAACGTAATTATTAGTTCATATAGTCAACGTACATAACAAAATTGACGTCGTTTCGTCATTGTGACATTTTGTCAGTTTTAATTAGTTCAGTCGCCAATTTTATACTTTTAAACTTAAAGAAAAAAAAACATTGTTAAAACACAAAGAACAGTTTGTCGATGTTTGGTTGGCCTAAGCAGGGGGCGGGCCAGTGACACACACGAACAGGTCCTGTACCTCGTCAATACTATCTTATCCAGATCCCGGCGGCACCTGTCCGTTCGATAGATACGCCTCGCTTTCGACACCTGCTCGTGTATAATCCAGTACCGTTTCATGTCAACAAAAACAATGCATTATTTATAAACAGTTTTCGTTATGATATCGTGATATCTAACAAGTGCATGTATAGCTAAATTTGTATTGATGTATGCATATGTTAGTGTTAATATGTTTTCGCAATATTATGTGTGGTTTATAGGGCATGTTTAGTAAACGAGATATCAGCTGGCTTTTGAATGTTTTAGGACTACATGCAATCTGTAGATCTGTTTTAATAATCAAAACCGTTATTCATACGAACTTTAACGCATCTTTTTAAACGACGCTGATACAATCGATTTTAAGCTCAACTGATATGAGGGTTTAAAAATATAGGATGAAATGTTTCCGTTTAATATAACAAAGTATAAAACATAATAAGTTATCCATTGTTTCCAAGATTAAAGTTTATGTAGAATCTATACATATACGAGAAGAAAAAAATAAGTTAATACATATATAAGATCAAAATTAAGTTTTCGCCTGTGTAACCACGTAGTAAAGTTGTGTTGTTCTGACCTTGATAAAGGTTTAAAGTTTTGTAGCAAATTGTAGGTCGCCACTAAGAAATATCTCGGACCATATAGATTCTTCGAACAACCTTAGACTGGTCGGACCAAACAAAAAAATGAAATAATTTGAATATCAAGGCCGTCAGTCATCGCAGGATCCTATTCACGACTGTCTATTTAACATATGGGGGGGGGGNGGGGGGGGGGGGGCTAGAAGTAGACTGGTAGTAATTAACAACTAAACTGTTATTGTAAAAACAAATACACGTTTGATTATATGTATGGATGGTGAAAAACAAAGTTTAAACCTTTTGCGTAAGAATACAAGTCTAATCAGTAAATCCAGTTTAGACTTTATATCGGTGAATAAAGAATTCGTTTATACATAAGATACACAATGACATATATTTTAGGTCTAACATGCGTTTATTAGATGCCAGCGTTCGAAAAAAGCAAAAAAACAACAACAACACATATAGTTTAGCGTGTGTAGGTGTATCACTAGCTTTTCTTTACCTACGGCGTCCTGTTAGTCCACTCGTTGTTTCTGGATGCAGATGCTAAGCAGATGGGCAAGACGCGGGGCAGCTGGAGAGACTCGCCCAGAACCGAGACGCCTGGAGGAAGCTGGTCGGCGGCCTGTGTCCCGGACGGGGCCACAGGCGAAGATGAGATGAGATGACTCGTTGTTTCGCGACCTCTGGATTGCAAGGGCGAGAACGTAAAGACACGATGTAGAGAAATCCCGATGCGAGAACACGAAAGTATGCATCTTGATTTCGCTACTTCGTATCGTGATCTCGCGTTCTCGCAGCTGTAATCTAGAGATCGACAGTGCAAAACAACGAGTGACCTCAACGGAACACCGTATTTACCTGTTAAAGATACTTTCATCGTGAGCCATTAATGTGACATGTGAGTTTTCTTTGATTTACTGTTACATCGTTGATGGGCAGAGCTTAACTATTTCAAGCATTCTTTGAATAGTATTGTTAAAAAGATACTATTTGGGTTAAAAGACGCTAAAGGAAACCATTGACAAGTCTAGCCGCAAACATATTACATTAAGGTGAAGTATATGTTGTTTTTTTCTTTCAGATATGAATAAATTTGTAAAATAAACAGTTTCTTTCTCATCCGAAAATATTGATTCTACATATAACGATTCGAAAAAGGGCGTGTATGTAACTATTTATACCGGTAACTCGCGAGGAAACAACATGGCTAAAGAAAACCAATTTTTCCAGTGATCCCCCTTGTATTGTTGAAAACAAATTAATATATATTGGACATATGCTTGTGGTACACAGTAATTAAATGGATATGACTTTTACGATTGGAAATGTAAAATGTAAACAAACATTACACATATGAACGTTTCTTTTGCAAACCAGCATAAACCTGACTTGTTTAAGTACATAAAAGGGCATACTTCTTATGAAATGGAAGTCATACGTATGGGCCTTAGCAAGTAACCTCGGGTAAAGCCGCTGATTAACACATGTGTGAAGTTTTATCACGCACAATTCTAAGTCTTACCCTGAAAATTCTAAGTCTCATAGGCGCATAATTCTACTAAAAGGCTGACCAAATGTATACAGTCCTACTCGGTTACTCCTTTCTCCATAGATTCCACAAGATCAGGTCTAATCTATTTAACTGTTCAGGGGTCATTATCAAGGTGGTGTGAAACGCTGGTCACTGTTGGAAGTCATAACATTAGGGGATTTATTGGCCATATCTAATTCCAAGATATTGCTGTAGAATGCTGATAATTCAGAGAGTTAAACATCGCTCACACACTAAACGAATAATTTGATTGTAGACAAATACAGGGGAATGCATTTAAATAGATATCAAAGAGATAATATTAATTAACTAAAGCACATTTTAATAAAGAGCATCGTGCTTGTAGTTGAATGATGGATTAAAATAAAATGAACAGAACAGAACATGTACATAGTTTATTATTGAATAGAACAACATATTAATTAGTGTTAATTAAACTATGTAATGGAAAGTATATAAATGTGAAGAGTATGTAATGATCTCAGAGCATAATTATAATTATGTTATATAAAATTATAATGAAGATATTTTCAATTACACATATCACATTATTCAGAAGTAAACAATTGAATATTGCTTACTTTTTCAATGTACATCTATTAATGTCCATATAAACAAGTTGAGATAGCATAAATAGTATGCCACATAAACTTTATAGAATTCTTGTCAATTTATAATAATAGAATGATAAGCTTCTATATACATGTATATTTAGTACTGTCATGATTGTAACCCCAACTTTTCTAGCAAGGAAATTTCATGGAAAAAACATTAATGTTTACACCAAATAGCGCCGTCTGCACCTGTGGATTGGGACATAAGCGACGGTGTTCGCTATTCAAGTTAAGACTTTTTTAAGAACATCGTGGATTAGGAAAATGTGCTATATTTG
>VMBQ01010138.1:4199-28249 GCA_007657795.1 Dreissena rostriformis | reverse complement strand
TGCTTGTATGCATTAAAACTTAGAATTTCAACTTGACGAAAGCAATACGCATATAGCATTCTACTTGGCTTGAAGCAAAATATAGTTTTTCAAACGTCATCTGATAAGTAATACGGTATTCAAATTCATCTGGAAACTAGAGACTTCCGCAGTTTTCGGACACAAATTTGGGAATGTAAAAGCACAAGCTATTTGTTGAACTATTAATCCAGTAGCTAATGTTGTAGAAAAAATCCCATCTCTGTGCGTCAATATAAGATCGGAGATGGCTCGTTTAGGTAGCACACGCAACAAATGGATGTTGGTTAAATACGTATGTCTTTCATTATTTCGTAGGCCCGTCTGTGCTTGGCAGTTACATAGCACGTAGGTTAATGAAACAGCTACGCAAATCGGAAGAGTAAGGGGATATTGTGTTGACTTTGTTCAGTTAGATGCTTTTAAATACTTAACACACAATTTATAAAAAAAACAACAACTGAAAATGACGTTTCCACTGAGAAGTAATTAATATATAATCTACTAAGTCGTAGCATGCGCAATTAGGAAGTAGTTAGTCCATGACCGATATTTTATTAATACTTCAAAATCCTTTTGGCGTGTACCAAAGCCTAAACGAGTAAAAGATAAATATCTGGCAATTGCATCATTTGTTTTCAAATGTGTAGCAGCTTTCGATGAAATGTTAAACAAATAGACATTAGTGTTGTACGCAATTAAAGTCTAGCATAATGCATCTCCAAGAATAACTGGTAGAGCGTGTGGACTTCCTTTCTAGCCTTCTTGCCAAACAAACGTAGAAATAACATTTATGATACGATACTGATGGCAAAATATAAATTGTTAAATGTGTCGTGTTCAGAGAAAACTGGGCATAATTCTTGTGCGTAAATTGTCATCCCAGATNTAAAAAACTTTCATTGGTAGCACCAGATGCAATGGAGAAACGAATTTCCTTGTTCTTGTTGTTGTCTCTGTCTGTGGCGATGATGTTGTCGAACACATTGTTGGAGATTGGCAGAGCCTGAACATACAAACGTTTATACATGTTTTCTTTACAGGTTTAAAGAACGCACCCTCATCTATTCATTGTGTGTTTAACAAAAGCAAATCTCAGTAAGGAAAGTTGCAATGTACAACAAGAATTATCAATCATGCTTATTGTCAGAACAAAAAAACAAATCTCAATCAAACCATACCTCTTTAATTTTCACTTTATATGGTGCATTGGTAAACACTGGAAAATTGTCATTCGAATCATCAACCTGGATTTTCACCTTACACTTCTGCTGCAATTACATAAATTATGAATTGTTGATATGTTCTGCCAGCAAATTTGCAATTAAATGTTTAAAGAATACAAATTTACTTTGAAAAAAAATAACTGCAGTATGCACCCACGATACATAGAACATTTTATACATAACAAAAAGACATTCAAATTCAAAACAAGTATCTGTTAAACAATGAAATAAAAGAAAAAATCTACATATTTTGAAATAAAATCCAACTGAGAAGTAGATACATACAAAGTTCAGTTGAGTGATGGTAAAGCCATCATTGTGCTCTGGATTGAGACAAGTTATAAAGGTCAGTGGGTCTTCTTACTGTAAATACAGTTGCGCCTTGTCGATAAGTACAATCAAAGTTCAGAGAAATGATGGTCAAATCATCGTTGGGCTTTGGATTGGTACCCTGCAAATATCAATAAATTATAATATTACTAGAGACATTATTATAAAAAACATCACCAGACAATGGTTCACAATAATGCATTACATATCAAATTTATATAATCATCCAATTGAAGTACTGATTATTGGATTTTGTGCCAAAATGGTAAATTGTGTTAAAATCAGACATGTAATTAAAGAGCAGATTTATATGATATCTCAAAGACTTCAAAGGGCCGTTACTCCGCAAAATTCATTACAAAGCGACAAGATGACAATGTGAACAACTAGACTTCACATTGATCAATCCTGTGAAAATATATCAAAATCTGATAAAGGATTACGGAGGGGAAGTTCACGCTTTTCTACTAGTCAAAACAAAAAATCATGAAAATTATAGTTTAACTGTTAAGGAGTTCCTAAATTTAACTATAATAAAGAGAAAATTAGCAGACTTAATTAAACTGAGATCATTTTGTAAACATTTTTTGAATTTATGTGTATATCACAATTAACTGTTGAACGTTATATTTGATATGATATTTATAATACATTTAGAAAAACTGATTGATTTATATTAAACTTACATCTCGGTCAATTGTTGAGGTAACCAACATCCCATTGTATCCAGTGACAGAATTGAAATAAATGGTGAGCCCTTAGTAAGTAACTGTGGTCTGGTCAGCAGCACTGGGGTATACAATTGCTGAGTCTGACCGTGGATGGGGATGATTACAGACTGGGTTTGGCTGGCCCTGTTGTCTTAAATTCAGAAAAACAAATGAACTCTTTAAATAATCAATATTATACTAAGATTATTTATACATTTACAAAAAGAAGTTATCAAAGTACATCATAATGCAATAATGTCGTTCAATCTGTTCGTTACATATGAAAATAGTTGAGAAATGAATTATATCAAAAAAGCTTTCTAATTAAGCATTATACATAAACGTTTCCTGAATATTCAATTGGAATGTGTTTTTGTTCACAACAGCACCAGTAGTCAAGTCATAAAGTTTACCTGTAATATAAGCACATGACATTTTGTTAATTTTGCTCTAAATTAATGTTTTATTTCAAATGTATATAATAGAACATAGTATTTAAGTGTTAATCAATTTGTTTTAATTTAATGGCGTTGCGCACATAGATTTTAACAATTTAAGGGAAATTAAGGGAATTTATCACAAATTTCTCATTTGTTTGAGGATGCCATTGACCTTAAATTTAACATATGAACTAAAAACAATATAAGACTTTAAGCTGTATATTTTATTATAACTGCCCTAACCATAAAAATGAATATATTTCCATGCCTAATTAATGCTTTATATTAAAACACTCTATACAGATGTATTATTAATGTTTTATTACGCTCAACAACTCAACAGGAATCCATGCTCTACATATATCTGTTGAATAAAAAGTTTACATAATGAGATCAAATGTCCAATTATCATGTTTTTCTTATAGTGGTGTATGCCATAAATTTGACTCAAAATAAATGCTCAATCAGGAAAATGTAATGCTCCCGGGGTTGTTAATAAGGGAATAAACAGTAATATACTGTAATTACAGGTATACCATGTGTATCGAAATAGAAAGAAGCGTTGCCACCAATGCCAATTATGGATCAATGAAGAGCAATAACTCAACAATTCCTTTGTTGATCTAGAGGCTTATCAAATGTGCCCACAAACATTTTAATTTGTTGAAGACTTGTTGGACTCTGAGAATAGAAATAAAAGTGGGACAGACCAATGGACGGACGGACGGATAAACAGACAGATAAACAGACAGACAGACAGACAGACAGACAGACAGACAGACAGACAGACAAATCAACATTAGCAAAACCTATATAGTTCATCATCAATTGGGGTGGGGTCGAATTACAATTACAACTTTAATTAAGCCCAATAAAATGCACATTTTACAGGATAAATAAAGCGTTGAAAGAAATCATAGAAGAAGCATTTAAGTACCCATTTGTAAAACACAAGGCATGTTAAAAAGGTATATGTCTCTAAACTAATCTTATACATTCAAAAGCACTTACATGTATTCACATTGTCAGGTTTAACTTGTCCATTGACGGCCACACTGCACCATATAAGCCAAATCAGGCTTATAAGCAGTGTATTTGAGGGCACTGTCATCTTTAAGTAACAAGCACCCCTCATACACCACCTGTAAATAACCATGCGTTTATCTTTTTTGCAATACAACTGTGTGCAAATGTGTTCAAGTGTTGACATACCATTTACATAATAATAATCAGTCAAATTAAAACATTTAATTATTTTATCCAGAGATCATACCTGCATTTACCGCGGGATAGCACAGTAAAGTATATACAGACGACTGGTTTAACCAAACGTTTTATCGCAGTTGATAACGTCGTGAACAATTTTGTATATACCTTTCTTTTTACTGAGTATACGGTGAATCAAGAGAGTTTGTCTCCGGTATCATTGCATTTGGGCAAGTTAAACTTGATCTCAGCGCTTAACAATCTATGATCTGAGAGCTAAACAATCGTTGGTGAGCTGAACTACATCCAAGCAATTCGTTTGCATATATATATGACTGAAATAAGCATGAAGTTGTTTGTTTGACAGGTTTAAATGAAGTTTAAATAATGTATATCGAAAATTCAGTGATTTCGGATATTTTGAAAAAGATAGAGCGTTTTAAGTTGTTCGCAAGAACAACTAATGTTACTGTGGTGTTTTGAAAATCGTTGTTCAGTTAACTACGATTCACCAAATCACACTTAACCCGCATACGCGCCTAGAAATAGTTCGCGGTGCGGAAGAGTATCATTTACATAACATTTTCACTGCAGACGATGAATGCTTACATGGCTTAGGAGCGTCTGCTCTACCAGTGAGTGTATTTACCAGCTTGTAAGACGACATTGGCCAGTCTAGTGTGTATCATTGAAATCTGTACATATTCGCTGCTTTCAGGGAAAACGGGGCTTAATGCGTGTCAAATAATATTAGCCTGTGCACACTGATTAGCCTGTGCAATGCGCACAAGCTTATCAAGGGCGACAACAGCGAACAACTTCAGTGCCTTCAGCGCTCTGATTATATTTGCTTACTTACGCTGTAGGTACAATACTTATGCACGAGATATTGTTTTCATTCACTTGATTACATATTCATGTATTTCCTACGCGTGTTCCCACAGTTTTCAAACAGTCGCCATAAACGATATCCAATCTTATGAATACGTACGAACGTCGTTGTTGATCAAAACGCATTTTTGTCACATATTTAGAAATAGCCGTCTTAAATTTCCTAAGTTAAGCCAGCTCTTGTATTGATCAATGTGTTAAAGGGACTGTCAACCACAAATGACAAAAAAAAGTTCTTTAATACCGTATTTGTTTACAATTATTAGTTTAAATTGATTAAAATNATATATATATATATTATAGTTATATATATATATATATATGTTTCATGGTAGATTATATTTCCAAACAACGATTGGAAACCAATTGGTAACTAATTGTAACTTAATGCCAAATAAAAAAAATCCAAAGCAAATTGAAGATTATGGTAGAGGATAAGTTGGTGCATTGGATATTTCTTGCGTTTTAATACAATTGTGTTAAAAAGATGAAATGTTACTTCATTGACAAAAAATCCTAAATTTAATATTTTATCACACTCCCACTTCACTCCCTTCCCCCACCAAACAGGGACATAAATACAATTAAAATACGCTGTTTCAGACACATACAATCGGCATTCCATCAGTCAGTTATTTGTATCGATGGCATAATATTTATTCTAAAACTAGGGTTTCAAATTGTTCAGGAAATCTTCAAGGTGTCTAATGACACGGCTATAAATGTAAAGTAAAGAATACGCATAAACTTTTGTTTTTCAATCTAGCATGACAAACTAGTTTCTGAACCGAGAGGACTTTGTTTGAAAATCGTCAAATAGATCGTTGTTGCTAGAATAAAACGTTCAACGTTGACATGATAAATATTGCTTTAAACGGGCATAAAAAGAAAAAAAATAACGCCTTCACTTTATTATAATTTCGATTTGAATCAAACCTCGGTTTGTTTGTTCCACCTTGTGTCATACGTTGTTCCAATAAATCAAATTCCTATAATTTATTCAAAGAGTGCTACTGGACAGTATCATGAACACAACAAATATGTGTAGAACACAAATTAAATAAAATCACCTTATGACATTAAGTAATACAAAGAATATGTAACGACATGAAATTACTATATGTGTCTACAAAAATAGTATGTGTAATGATAATTATTGATATTGAGCGTTTTACACTGGTATTTAAAGTCTTTAACTAATGATAACTGACACGTGATAGCAAACTAGTAAACATTGAAACCTGCACTTGTTAAAATCTATGGAATTACTTTTGCACAAAATCATCCATGAAAACAATACGTGTTATGCATATTTAGTAACTACTAAAGACTAAACATGTGTTCCGTGAAACATATTTAAATCATCCATGGTTTCTTCATCAAAACTACTGTTCTTGGTCTTTGTTAATTCACAGTCGCTAGGTGCTCGTGTGTGCAAGGGTTGTCGATCATGTTTCTAAAGTCGTTGTTGTCGTTCCCTGATTCTCCAGGAAGTCGTTAGTATTTATTGGTTCTTCGATGATGTTTTCTCCCAGACGAACCATGTTAACATTGTATCTTGCAAACCTATGGTCTTCTTGCCGGGGTGCTATTGTGGAGCGACAAATAATTGAAAATACATCATGTTTACTGGTTCTTTGGTCGTGTGCATAAAGAATCGAATTCGAGCAGAATATATCAACATTTAATATGTAGATTATAAAACTATGTTCAATGTGGTTTATGTTTATATTAGATCAGCGCGAGAATAGTTTTATCAATAGAAAAATCATATCATATGATACCGTATTTCAATTTACCTGGTATTTCATACTGTGGTATTGACCTCTCTACACGCTTCTGGCGTACGACAAAAATGGTAAGCCCCACACTAACAGCTAATAGAAGAACGCTCAAGATAACAAGCCCAATAATAAATTGTGTACATTCTTTGGATTCAGGATCGTTGGCTTGCACAGTAAATTGGATCTCAGCGGTTCTGATCTTTGTTGGATCATTTACTTGGGAAGCCTGTAAGATTAAACATAAATGTCAAAAACAAAACTGGCATTGAGATAACATTTTGCTATAATTTATGAGAAGAAGGAATTATGTACAAAATCATATCGGAAAGATGACGTGTATTATTATTTTTCCATACGTGAAGAATGGAAAGCATTAATATTGAAAATGAGCTTTGTTGGTTCATTCAATTGAGGGGCCTGCAATATTATACATACAGATGAGTAAAACGTCCGTGAATATCAATATTATGTATAAGGTGAAGAAATAAATCACATGTGAGGCATGACATGTATTATCTTTTTTTCAATACATACACAATCAAAAGCATAACTGCTGAAAGTATTGTATCATGATTTTTCTTACAAGAATATATATTCATGAATTAACATCCTACAGAAAGAAAAAGCTTCAGCGACGTGACTTCATTTCTGCCAATGGCCTGAGTCTGCGTCACTGTTGCCGTGTAGATGGCCCTTCCATCCAGGTTTGTGTCAGTACCAGAAGACGACGTGGAAACGGTGAATCTGTTGGCGAAACCGCTTGGAGTGCCTGGAAAATAATGGGCAATTACAATGGACTTGAGTAAATGCGAACAACGACAGAATCATCATTCCTGAACACCATTTGCCATCCAACACAACACATATATACCCAAAAAGGAGATGTTTGTAAAGCATGCATGTCCTACATACCCTAACCAAATCCCAATAACCCAAGTGAAATATACCATACCATAATAGCCCAATACACACTTACTCCCTACTATGGAGAACTGGATTTGATCATTTAGTCGATCCATATCGAAGGCACGGATTGACCCGGTTGCTGTTTCAGATCCTGTCAACGTAGGGATAACTGTCAAAGCGTCAGTCTTGAAATTAAGAAATCAATTTAATTTTCTATGCCTGAGTATGCTCATTTGTTTGTTTGTATTGTGACATAGTTTATACGAATAATGCTAACAATTGCTTAAAGTTATGTTGATACAGCTTACATATAAAAGTCCGATTAGGCCAACTCATCCAACATTTCAAGCCAATGAACTGAGGTTTTTTAAGTAATGAAATCTAAAGGTTAAGTATAAAATTGCAATTGTTAAATAAATGTTGTTAACTCAAGGAATACGAGAATCCAGTGCAATTCTGAAGGTTCAACGATATGTTCATATATAATCACAACTATTTGTTATTAAAATATACAAATTTAGCATGAAATCGATGTTAAATCGTAATTTATGAATTAAAACAACACAATTGGAGTTTACTGCTATCGTCATAAATACGAAATAAGTTTAAAACAAATCATTACCACTTCACCGTTTGTAAGAGTGCTCCGGTAGAGGGCAGCCTCACAGGAAGTGACCGGACCGACTACAATGAAGCATCCTGAGAAGTAAAATGTGGGAGCCAGGTCATCACTGTCCTCGACCGTTACTGTTAGCGTCGTTGTTGTTGTCAGTTGGACGGCTGTATTCACATTGTTTTCCTAAGAATTCAAATCATAACAAAGTGAAACATATTGTGACAGTAGAAGCAACAAACAATGATACAACTATGCAATAATTACAGTGTGATTATCATCTTTTAACTATGCTGCTTACCCCAGCATGTATCACGAGATTGAAGTTGGTCGCAGAATTTGCATAGAGAGCTTCGTAGTCTTGTGCTCGGATTAATTTCACATAATCAATTTCAGCATGTGGCATGTCAAAGTAGCTCTGCCTTTTCTGCAATATAAATAATAACATGTTTTTATTTCACAAATGAAACGTGTTTAACTCTGAAAACAATAACGTCAATTTTAAAGCACTGAGAGCATAGAATATTCACTATTAGAACTTTAAAAAACTTTCATTGGTAGCACCAGATGCAATGGAGAAACGAATTTCCTTGTTCTTGTTGTTGTCTCTGTCTGTGGCGATGATGTTGTCGAACACATTGTTGGAGATTGGCAGAGCCTGAACATACAAACGTTTATACATGTTTTCTTTACAGGTTTAAAGAACGCACCCTCATCTATTCATTGTGTGTTTAACAAAAGCAAATCTCAGTAAGGAAAGTTGCAATGTACAACAAGAATTATCAATCATGCTTATTGTCAGAACAAAAAAACAAATCTCAATCAAACCATACCTCTTTAATTTTCACTTTATATGGTGCATTGGTAAACACTGGAAAATTGTCATTCGAATCATCAACCTGGATTTTCACCTTACACTTCTGCTGCAATTACATAAATTATGAATTGTTGATATGTTCTGCCAGCAAATTTGCAATTAAATGTTTAAAGAATACAAATTTACTTTGAAAAAAAATAACTGCAGTATGCACCCACGATACATAGAACATTTTATACATAACAAAAAGACATTCAAATTCAAAACAAGTATCTGTTAAACAATGAAATAAAAGAAAAAATCTACATATTTTGAAATAAAATCCAACTGAGAAGTAGATACATACAAAGTTCAGTTGAGTGATGGTAAAGCCATCATTGTGCTCTGGATTGAGACAAGTTATAAAGGTCAGTGGGTCTTCTTACTGTAAATACAGTTGCGCCTTGTCGATAAGTACAATCAAAGTTCAGAGAAATGATGGTCAAATCATCGTTGGGCTTTGGATTGGTACCCTGCAAATATCAATAAATTATAATATTACTAGAGACATTATTATAAAAAACATCACCAGACAATGGTTCACAATAATGCATTACATATCAAATTTATATAATCATCCAATTGAAGTACTGATTATTGGATTTTGTGCCAAAATGGTAAATTGTGTTAAAATCAGACATGTAATTAAAGAGCAGATTTATATGATATCTCAAAGACTTCAAAGGGCCGTTACTCCGCAAAATTCATTACAAAGCGACAAGATGACAATGTGAACAACTAGACTTCACATTGATCAATCCTGTGAAAATATATCAAAATCTGATAAAGGATTACGGAGGGGAAGTTCACGCTTTTCTACTAGTCAAAACAAAAAATCATGAAAATTATAGTTTAACTGTTAAGGAGTTCCTAAATTTAACTATAATAAAGAGAAAATTAGCAGACTTAATTAAACTGAGATCATTTTGTAAACATTTTTTGAATTTATGTGTATATCACAATTAACTGTTGAACGTTATATTTGATATGATATTTATAATACATTTAGAAAAACTGATTGATTTATATTAAACTTACATCTCGGTCAATTGTTGAGGTAACCAACATCCCATTGTATCCAGTGACAGAATTGAAATAAATGGTGAGCCCTTAGTAAGTAACTGTGGTCTGGTCAGCAGCACTGGGGTATACAATTGCTGAGTCTGACCGTGGATGGGGATGATTACAGACTGGGTTTGGCTGGCCCTGTTGTCTTAAATTCAGAAAAACAAATGAACTCTTTAAATAATCAATATTATACTAAGATTATTTATACATTTACAAAAAGAAGTTATCAAAGTACATCATAATGCAATAATGTCGTTCAATCTGTTCGTTACATATGAAAATAGTTGAGAAATGAATTATATCAAAAAAGCTTTCTAATTAAGCATTATACATAAACGTTTCCTGAATATTCAATTGGAATGTGTTTTTGTTCACAACAGCACCAGTAGTCAAGTCATAAAGTTTACCTGTAATATAAGCACATGACATTTTGTTAATTTTGCTCTAAATTAATGTTTTATTTCAAATGTATATAATAGAACATAGTATTTAAGTGTTAATCAATTTGTTTTAATTTAATGGCGTTGCGCACATAGATTTTAACAATTTAAGGGAAATTAAGGGAATTTATCACAAATTTCTCATTTGTTTGAGGATGCCATTGACCTTAAATTTAACATATGAACTAAAAACAATATAAGACTTTAAGCTGTATATTTTATTATAACTGCCCTAACCATAAAAATGAATATATTTCCATGCCTAATTAATGCTTTATATTAAAACACTCTATACAGATGTATTATTAATGTTTTATTACGCTCAACAACTCAACAGGAATCCATGCTCTACATATATCTGTTGAATAAAAAGTTTACATAATGAGATCAAATGTCCAATTATCATGTTTTTCTTATAGTGGTGTATGCCATAAATTTGACTCAAAATAAATGCTCAATCAGGAAAATGTAATGCTCCCGGGGTTGTTAATAAGGGAATAAACAGTAATATACTGTAATTACAGGTATACCATGTGTATCGAAATAGAAAGAAGCGTTGCCACCAATGCCAATTATGGATCAATGAAGAGCAATAACTCAACAATTCCTTTGTTGATCTAGAGGCTTATCAAATGTGCCCACAAACATTTTAATTTGTTGAAGACTTGTTGGACTCTGAGAATAGAAATAAAAGTGGGACAGACCAATGGACGGACGGACGGATAAACAGACAGATAAACAGACAGACAGACAGACAGACAGACAGACAGACAGACAGACAGACAAATCAACATTAGCAAAACCTATATAGTTCATCATCAATTGGGGTGGGGTCGAATTACAATTACAACTTTAATTAAGCCCAATAAAATGCACATTTTACAGGATAAATAAAGCGTTGAAAGAAATCATAGAAGAAGCATTTAAGTACCCATTTGTAAAACACAAGGCATGTTAAAAAGGTATATGTCTCTAAACTAATCTTATACATTCAAAAGCACTTACATGTATTCACATTGTCAGGTTTAACTTGTCCATTGACGGCCACACTGCACCATATAAGCCAAATCAGGCTTATAAGCAGTGTATTTGAGGGCACTGTCATCTTTAAGTAACAAGCACCCCTCATACACCACCTGTAAATAACCATGCGTTTATCTTTTTTGCAATACAACTGTGTGCAAATGTGTTCAAGTGTTGACATACCATTTACATAATAATAATCAGTCAAATTAAAACATTTAATTATTTTATCCAGAGATCATACCTGCATTTACCGCGGGATAGCACAGTAAAGTATATACAGACGACTGGTTTAACCAAACGTTTTATCGCAGTTGATAACGTCGTGAACAATTTTGTATATACCTTTCTTTTTACTGAGTATACGGTGAATCAAGAGAGTTTGTCTCCGGTATCATTGCATTTGGGCAAGTTAAACTTGATCTCAGCGCTTAACAATCTATGATCTGAGAGCTAAACAATCGTTGGTGAGCTGAACTACATCCAAGCAATTCGTTTGCATATATATATGACTGAAATAAGCATGAAGTTGTTTGTTTGACAGGTTTAAATGAAGTTTAAATAATGTATATCGAAAATTCAGTGATTTCGGATATTTTGAAAAAGATAGAGCGTTTTAAGTTGTTCGCAAGAACAACTAATGTTACTGTGGTGTTTTGAAAATCGTTGTTCAGTTAACTACGATTCACCAAATCACACTTAACCCGCATACGCGCCTAGAAATAGTTCGCGGTGCGGAAGAGTATCATTTACATAACATTTTCACTGCAGACGATGAATGCTTACATGGCTTAGGAGCGTCTGCTCTACCAGTGAGTGTATTTACCAGCTTGTAAGACGACATTGGCCAGTCTAGTGTGTATCATTGAAATCTGTACATATTCGCTGCTTTCAGGGAAAACGGGGCTTAATGCGTGTCAAATAATATTAGCCTGTGCACACTGATTAGCCTGTGCAATGCGCACAAGCTTATCAAGGGCGACAACAGCGAACAACTTCAGTGCCTTCAGCGCTCTGATTATATTTGCTTACTTACGCTGTAGGTACAATACTTATGCACGAGATATTGTTTTCATTCACTTGATTACATATTCATGTATTTCCTACGCGTGTTCCCACAGTTTTCAAACAGTCGCCATAAACGATATCCAATCTTATGAATACGTACGAACGTCGTTGTTGATCAAAACGCATTTTTGTCACATATTTAGAAATAGCCGTCTTAAATTTCCTAAGTTAAGCCAGCTCTTGTATTGATCAATGTGTTAAAGGGACTGTCAACCACAAATGACAAAAAAAAGTTCTTTAATACCGTATTTGTTTACAATTATTAGTTTAAATTGATTAAAATATCACGACTGGTATATTACATTACTTAAAAAAGGTTGTTAAGTTTTCATATTTTTTTAGGATATTCGGTAATAAATTTTACTGGGTATGTCTACCAGGTCTACAAGTTAACCATAAATAACGCAAGTAGATTGATCATCCTCGTCACGTGGTAAACCCAGGAATGCAAATTGTGCATGCGTTGTGAATTGTATATATATTATATATAAAATGGTCAATCTACTTGCGTTATTTATAGTGTGTATATCGCTATGTCACCTATTTTCGCGATGTAGTTTCGATTTCTCATCGCGAAATTTTATTACCGAATACACTGAAAATATGAACTTTTTTCAAGTAATGTAATTTACCAGTCGTGATATTTTAATCAATATAAACTAATAATTGTAAAACAAAAAGTTATTTTATGGCAACTTCTGATTAGTTATTTCATATTTACAAATTAATTAATGGGTTTAACAACATTTGCATAAGATGCTAATTTCGAAGATATATAGTTTATCATCATTAACACGTGTGATATGTGTATATTACATTTTGAACTGAATACATTTACGTATGTTGTGAGAATAAGCAATGTTCACGTTTTTGTTTCAATACCGTTTAAATTAAAGATTCAATGGGGCAGTGTGTATTTACACTCTGGAGTCAAATTTTCCGGGTTCAGTGCGGTATTTTCTGAAGCTCCGTCAATCATTTTCAAATTCAAGTCATGTGTGTTTGTATTGGTTATATAAACAAAAGAGATAAACAACTACAAAATAAGGTAGTGACACGTTTTTATAAATTGTATCTGCCCATTTGAGATATGTAAACTGTTTGCTAATAACCTTTGTTTTTAAACCAGCAGTCAAGTTGTAATTGATACAATAATTTGTATCAGTAATAATGACTTAACAGAACATCTTCACAAATAATTATACTAAGATCCAAAATATATTATATTAAACATTTGTATTGTTTACTTACCTTTGTAAATCTGTCAATAAAACAACGTATGTATTTGCGTTATAGTTAATATATACACTAGCTCACATGTTCTTGCATCCAGGTTTATTGACTGTTTCACGAGTTTTACGTGTCGGTTGACCGAGCTTCGGATTCAAAGTATGGCTTCTGACAACATGCTAGTATATTAAATTAAACGTATAATACAATTTTCCTTAATGGACATAGCTTAATGATTTTCATTTCATAACTTTATTGGTTTGGAACAGCAAATTACTTGTAATCTAAAACTCTGACCTCGAGCGTTATATCCAACAATATGCATTATATGAATTAGCTTTGACCTCGAGTCTGCTCTTATTCGCTTATGTACCTCGGGTCTGTTCTTATTCGCTTATGTACCTCGGGTCTGCTCTTATTCGCTTATGTACCTCGAGCTTCTCTTCCGACCGAGGATATAATGAAACAAGCGATAGAAATTTACACTCTTACTGTCCTTGACAACACGTTGTCCATGTTTACACTCTTACTGTCCTTGACAACACGTTGTCCATGTTTACACTCTTACTGTCTTTGACAACACGTTGTCCATGTTTACACTCTTACTGTCCTTGACAACACGTTGTCCATGTTTCAATTGCTGTTAATATATATTCGGTTGTACTTGCAGGATAATATGGTAGGCTTAATAGAATATATGCTATTAGTAGGATACTGACTTAGAAGGGGATAATTATTAGATAATATATACAACTATTGTTTCAAAGGTTAATTTGATAAAAAATAAAAATAAGTTTCAAGTTATACTTACGTTCTAAAATATTAAGTTGTATTACTGCTTTATTGATCAATATATAGATATTTTGCCAGGCTCTTATAAAATACATTCTTAACTTATTATTTTATTGTTTGCTAGGGCATTATGAGCTTTATTATTATGTTAATGGTTTACTATCGATGGATTATATAGTTGGGTTGATAAATATTAAGCAATTGTTCCAGCTTCGAGTCGAACAGCCCACAGTCGACACCGCTCATTCTCACCCTAGGCCGCCATCATACAAGTTTGCTGTAACATTTAATTAGGTATGTTATGGTTTAGCATATAATTCTATGTGTGTTATATAATTAATATATGATCGAGACACTTCACAGTAAATTTAATGACTGGAATAACTTATTTACTATATTGAAGTAGTGATCTCCGCATCAGGAGAGGTGTTAGTTATTTGTATGACAAAAGTGTGAGGGCATATAAAAAGAGGTTAGACAGCAAAGAAGAAAAAAATATAAACAACCAAACAAGTACAAAAATATAGACGTGTAAACAAACAAATCAATAGTAGATTGAGCTTGTTATATACAGACGAAGCATACAATGATTGTACATAGGCATCGCTTTATATTCTATGTGAACAATTGAATTTAAGAAAAATATTCTGTTCTCGCGTTCAAATGTACCGCTTAAACATATTCATGCATTACTTCACATAACATGTGCATAAAGACTGGATGCAATATATTGTTCACCAATTTCGTCAAGTTTGTGTTGTTTTAGTTCTTTCCTAAAGCTACACAATAGATTACCAAAATAAAAACCAATGATACAAGCAAACACCAAATAATTGATGGTTTGTCTGTATGTCTGGTGATTAAAAATTGGATAAACGATATCGTCATATAGCATGTGTTATTCGAAAGTAAAAAAAATACTTAATTGAAGCTTATGCTTGCTTCTATAACTTAAAGGTATAATTTAGATTGAAATTTGATTTTACCACAAGGTCGAATAGTAAGTAACTTTTCGCGAAAGTGCGCCGTATGAGTACTTCATACCATACGTGGTATTTGTTATTGTATGTTTAATGTATATCAAAGAACAAAGCAATGCATTGTTCGCTGTGAACAAAACTACATATTGAATGCTAACAGTTCAATGTGTGAGACAACTGAATTCAACTTGTTTCAAGTCGTATGCAGTTCATCATTCTTATCCTTTGACCATACTTTTTGTAAATCAAGCGTACATAATGGTTTACATTTATTCACAATTTCCACATTTAACATCGGTCAAATGACGATCAAATTCAAAACGGTAACCAACAGCCAACTACACGCGTATTAATGGGCAGTAACATTTGTTGGCTGCTTATTAATATTGTTATTTAATGTTATTTATTGCTTATAGCAAGTGGGTAGTGAGTGGCAAATATTTCAAATACATTTGAAAGCAGTCCATCAAATAAGTTTTCCATAGAGAAGAACGCGTAGGCCCGAGGGCAACGTTTCAAAACATTGCCTTCCTTACTTCGGGAAAACAATCTTACTCTTCCCAAATATCAATGAAATATCTGTATAATATTAAATAAATACTGAGCTTGGTTGGTTAAGTGGGGAAGTACAAATATGAGGATTGATTCAGGACACATAACTCCTGCTGTGATAATATCAATATATACGGCATTTATCACCTATCTCTAATTCAAGTAACGCGGTTCATTTGAATAAGTGAGAGCATTAAGAGTTGGTAAATCAGCCAACACAGAAAGTGTGATAAGGTTAACTGATCACCATGATATGCTTTACATAGCTTTACAAATGGTTACAAAAACTGTCCCCTCTGAACAATGTTTCATCAACGATTATCGCACACGCAAAGACGATCATTTTCGTAAGGCATGTACCTTCTATCTTCCATTAAGCTTTGTACAAAATTAAAACTCCGGTGCGAATATCAACATCATGGAAATAGTTTATACTGATGGATTTATGAATTCAAAACTGACGAGAATATATTAATGACAAATGCGTTAACTATGACCCAGAAACGTTTAATTTAATTTCATTAGACGAATGTGCTTATCGGTGCTATTTTCATTCACTATTGACACATCATAACAATAGAAAAGACATATTTGTAAACGCCCGTTTAGAAACAAAAACGGGTCGTATTATGGGAACACCCGTAGAGAGCGGGCAGGAGGTTTAAGACGGCGTCCAGGAAAACGATTTCCGCTCAGTTACTCAAAATGGTTTATTGTGATACTTTGTCGTCCAAATAAGAAAGCCATTCATATTAAATTACGATATCCATAATGATGTATCTTGACTTTAATACAAAATAAACAAATGTCCCTTGTTCGCACTCCAACAAATTACATTGGATCATCATAACAATTAGTGAAAAAAGGTGTGGACATATAACCTCAAACAAGTTCGATAGCCAGACAAAATGCAGTTTAAGCACTTCTGAATTATGGCCCTTGAATTATTCCCAATTTGCCAAATTATCGTTTTATGTACTTTTTTGGTGGGGTTGTGTCAATAGCTTTCGTTTGCATACATCTTGATGACACGTTGGATATAGAATTCTTTATGGGGAACTAGCTTGGGATTGTACTTGGGGCTAGTCGGGTCAATGTCATGTCACTGTTCAAAAAAAATATTTACTTCAGTTTGCATGAATGTATTGCATTCAGATTGTGTGTGTGTGTGTGGCTTATATGTGGATCTAGTTTGGGATTGCATATGGGGCTGGTCCATTAATGGTCAAGGTCAATGGAAGTAAATTTATGAAATTGGTTTCAGCTGAATTAATGCAGTTTTGAAGTTGATTTTACAATGAAAGTGTTTGTGTTGGTAGCTTGCCTGTAGACCTAGCTTAGGATTGCATATTGGGCCATTCAGAAAAAATCAAGGTCACTGTAACATAAAATAGAAAATAGTTTCTACTGAATAATTTGGATAGAGGCATTGCACTATTATAATTGTAGGATTCTTACGGGCAAAAAAAGACAAAACAAATACCGCCTTCCTTACAATACCATTCATATTTCTATGACACTGACCTGAATATTTCTCTGTTTTTGGGCTCCACCTTGTGTTATACGTAACAATAAGAAATTCCAAAAATATTTAAAAAGCGCTGCTGGGCATTTTTTGTGAATATCCAGGTGTTTTTCAGTATGTAGAGATATGCACAAAGTTTGCTTTAAATTGTCCTTGCATAAACACTTCTGTTCAACATTGTGAGTATGTTAATGGTTTTATTAATAAGAGAAGTGCTGGTTTTATATTTGATGTTATGTACCATATCACACTTGTGTAGAAGACGAACTAGACATAAATAATACAAAACCGCCTTATGTCATTTAGTAATACGTATTGGTAAGGTTTATTGGTAAGGTTTATTTGTTATACGGCCACCAGCAATTGCATATACATAAACACATACAATATGCATATGTCCATAATATCAATGTGAACACATGTATAATTCAACAGTGGTACAGCAAAACAAGTGTTGAAGTTGACAACATCATTTTACGTCTTTCGAAGGCATAGTTAAATACATGGAAATATTTCGTATAATGTTTTTTTCACGCGATGCCATGGCGTTATTAAATTTGTTGATTGTTGGCTGATTGTAAAACCGGGAAGGAATATACGTTTCTCGAAGATCTTCAAAGAAAGAACACACCAGTAACAAATGATATTCGTTTTCAACATAAGTCTTGCACAAGGGATTTGACCTTTCGTTTCGTTCCATATTTATGTATCGCCCATGTTTAATCATAAGTTGATGTGATAAAGTTCTGAAGCGGACATGTGCATTTCTAAATTTTCGAATTAAAAGGACGTTAAGGTCCCATTCAAAATCTATTTTAAAACCGGTACATGCGGTATATGTTATCAATTTTGAAGAATAATTTCAAGATTTTGACCATGACTTTTTAAATATATCTTTCAAGCGTTGAAAATAATAGAACAAAAATAACTTTTCATTAACAACACCTTGTTCATTCCAGACATACCCACATCATACAGAAAATAAATGTTCACGTTGTGATGAGACCCAATTTGTATAACCTAAACCATCATACACTTTTAACATTTCATAACATATGTTTACACTTCTAGTATTTGGCATGTGCAATAAACGCTTCCAAAATTTAATGACACTTTTACATGTAAAAATATATACAGGATATCTTCCACAATCGCCAAGTACAGCCATATTAAATGTATGTAATGGTGCTGACATTAATCTCTTGCAAGCATATATATGGACACGTTCGACAACATCAAAAGATGCAAGTCCCCAAAGCTTTGAGCCATAGAATACAATAGGCATAACCTTGGCATCAATAAGCTTGAAATACGAAGAATACGTAACCGCATGACATTATATATGCGTACACAAATTGTATAGGCAATGATATGTTTTGTTATATAGAGTTTTAATAAGGTATTTAAAGTATATAACTAATGAAAACATAAAAGTGATAACACAAATAGTTAACAAATTCGAAACATGCTCTTGTAAAAAAAATATATTGAATGGCTTTCTCACAAAATCACCCTTACAACGATATATTGTATTCATATATAGTACGTGCTAAAGACATGTGTTGCGTGAAACATTTATTCATTTTAATAAGGTGTCTTTATGAGACACATGGTCCTAGGTCTTTGTTAATTCACAGTCGTGCGATGCTCGCTGTTGCCAGGTGGTCGGTCATGTTTCTAGATTCGTCGGGGTTGTCGTACACATGCTCTGATTCAAGACGATTGTCAAAAATATTCACTGATTCGTCGATTGTGTTTTCTCCCAGGCGAACCATGCTAATATTGTATCTCGCATACCCATTGTCGCCTTGCCGTGGTGCTATTGTGAAGCAAAAAATACTTGATAATGCATAATGTTTGCTGGTAGATGTTTGCCTTGTGCATTTAATTGATAGGGAATCGAATTGAGCCGAATAATTAAACGTGTTAAGCTATAGATGAGACATCTACTTCCAATGTTGTTTATATTTGTATTAGATCAGCACGAGAATATTATAACTCAATTAATACAAAATTCACATGATATAATACCGTATTTCTATTTACCTGGTATTTCATACTGTGATATTGACTTCTCTACACGCTTCTGGCGTACGACAAAAATGGCAAGAACCACAATAACAGCTAAGAGAAGAACGCTCAGGATAACAAGCCCAATAATAAATCCTGTATAATCTTTTGATTCGGGCGGAGTATTTGTAGCACATGTATTGCGTCCATTTATATCTACAATTAGCACTGCGATGTTTGAAAGTTCCCTCCCTGCAATGTCTTTCTGCACCTGCGAATATAATATTTACAAGATTGCACACGGCAAATAATATTTATAAAAAACAAAAACATCTACAAAATAAATAATAACCAAGTTGTTGTAGTGACAGGACACTTGAATAATTCATTAAGTGTGCATAATTGTACATACAATATTTAAATAGTCAATTAAATATACACATGTGAAATGTTTTATTTTCTTTTTTTGATGTGCCTACCCTTATCGCAAGACGTAGGGTATCGCCCTTGTAGCCGGTCTCTAGCACAGACCTGAGAACTGTTACCTCCCCGGTTTCGTTATCGATTTGAAAGATGCCGTGTGTATTGCCTGCCAGAAGGAACAACTCCGCTTAATTGAAATCATGGAAACACGAAATACTTACTTTGAAAACTCATGAAAAGACTCGTTTGATGTAAATGCCGTAATATAAAGTATGCGGATGGTTTTTTATTCTTTAAACGCATACGTTATACTAGCTGAGAACATAATTTCTGCTAGTAATGATCTGTGTTTATTTTATCCTTTTTTAAGATGTATGATAATAAATGTTCAAGATCTTTGTTCTGTTAAATCAATTTGATTTTTTTCTTTAATTGTAATCTATAATAATCAAAACCTTCTACGTGTGAAAAAGGCTATGTTTACCTGAATCGATATTGTATAAAAGCTTTGATCCCGACGTTGGAATTGCATCAATGGCTAAAAGCCGTTTCGGCTGAACCAGCAGAGCGATCTAAAATAAAACTTGTAGACTTAACTTGGCGTATTTTGTACTACAAACATTCACTCTTCCAATACACTGCTACAGGTGAAGGTATTATTTGATGAAAATGAACATAATATATCTGTCATATATAATAAGCGAGTACCAATGTTAATGTGTACCTTATCTTTAGAAAAAAAACTTACATTAAACAATTCAATTAAAAAATCCATCCTTATTAACATATATCAGGCTAAAAATGAACTATGTATTATGACACATTAGTGTAAAACAAATGTACATACCGGATCAAACATGTAAAACAAATGTAATTGACGTTAAATGATATAATGCAATAGCTTTAATCAAATTAGTTTGTGCATGGGTGCGTGTGTGTTTGTGTGATTGTGAATGTGTGTGAGTATGTTTTACATTTGCAAAAACCTATGCAATACTTGTATCCACTTATTCGGCTATTTAAAAAAGAAACCAGTGCCAACACGCACATTTTTGTACGATTCAGTGAGAATGGAAGTGTAAAGCGGTGCAAAGCACGCGCTGCAGTCAGGGTGATCCCACACCGGCCTGAGCTGGTCTATGTCGGTGTCCGGGAAAGCTGTGGTCGAGCAATTGTTGATTGCACCGGCATCCTGACCATATTTGAAACGAAAACCAGAGCAAGTGTGCATAAGGCATATATACATGTACAACTATTAGGAATACATATAGTATATAATAGTGTTGTTTTCCATCTTATTTCTTCATTTTGATTAAAAACTTGATTTAAAGTATTATTTCTAAGTTTAGTAACTGGAAAATGACATTTGACAGCTGCTGAAAAATAGCTGACATTTCATAATCATCGTATTTCCATGAGTATTCAATCAGAGTTTTATCAGTACTATTTGAGTTTTCGCAAAATCGAGAATTTAAGACGGACATTATTACGGGCGAACGGACGGACAGATGGACAAATGGCCAAACTTATATCACATGCGGTAAATTGCGTTACTCATAAGCTGGAGGAAATTAGATTAAAGCAATAGCATTAGAAGTTTATTGCAATTTTAAATGAGACAACATTAGTTTGTCCATCCGTACGGGTGTGATCGCCGAGGATTAAGAACCAACAAAAGTTATTTGTTAACAATAACCGACTATGATCTGACAACATCCTAAATGCATGTATGTAAGTCTTTGTTTTTAACTTAATCACTAAATGTTTCTTCGTTCTAGTTTCGGTTTTCAAATCATATTTAAAAATAAATGTCTGATCTATGTAACACGCTTATGGAAAGAAATAGGGTATATTGGTCAGTGACCTCACACAATGAGCCCAAACACATATATGAAGTTTAAATTGAATACCTGTAGCAAAAACAATGATATGGATAATTTTTGAATGTTTGGATTAACCAGGTTTATAAGAACACAAAGCGGCACATAGTGCAAAATTGCAGGTCTACGTTTTAAAAGCCCCATAAACACTAAAAATCAAAGAATATTTCGAAAATATTTCGTAAAATAAAGTTAACCCATAAAATCTCAGTGTTCCTTATAGCAATCATCAAAATGTCAACGCCAGATGTGTTCTGTTAACATAGATTTAACGAGATACAAAATGCTCGTTTTAATTTTTTGTTGCACAATATATTCCATTTCAATTTCCCTCAACGATATCTATTGATACGACACACGAATACTAACATGGTACGTGAACATTTTAATTTCCCCCAACGATATCTATTCATACGACACACGAACACTAACATGGTACATTAACATGTGTTGAATATATTGTGTCACACAAAATTAAAAATATAAAAAAGAGCATTTTGTATCTTCTTAAATCTATGTTACTGACCACATCTAGAGTTGCAATTTTGGCTATTTTTAGTGTTAATAGCGCTTTAAGCTTCATCATTGATCTCAGGCAATGGTACCAAATACATGTGTGAAATTGCCATCGAATTCCTGTAGCAGAAACAGTGATTTGGAGATGATTTAGTTTATAAATTCAATACCTGTAACAAAAACAATGATTATAGATGTTGCATCTTTAAATTAACCTGAGCATGCGGACACCAACGCCGACAGCAACATTTGGTTGAGTAGTATAGCTCAGACTATTTGGTAAAAAGATTAACTAACACGATTACACATCAGCAACAATGTATTTTTTTAAACATTGTATCAGGTTTTCTGCTAACATAAAGTAACTGACTAAATGAACACCACACCTTGAATAAAGAAACAAATGAAAATAAACATAAATGTGTCTGTCCTCATTAGAGAACTATGACCTTCAGTGCTTAAAAGCAGTTGTTTCAATTAATTCTGGTATGAAACATAGTAGATGATAATTATTATATATATTCAATTTGTTTTATGTTTTCTTTGAAGAATTCTAAAAGACTGTTTATGACAATACAGGTTTATCAGAAAAAGAAGTCCACTACAGGGAGAAAAGGGAAAATATGACTAAAAGTGGCATTAATGATGTTTTAATGGTTACTTATACAAGGAGCACTTCAAGGGGTCTCATTTCGTTGACACTGAACACATAACAATGTCAAAGGAATTACACATTTCATTACAGGTGAACACAGAAGGTGTTTCTATATTAAGGTCATCATCTTACAGTGTGTGGCCACTTAACATTGTCATCAATGAATTGCCCCCCAAACAAAGGTATGTTTAGTAATTATTGCATAAACTCTTTGTATAATGCCCTCTGACGGGGTGCAGAAACTTTGCAAAAGGAGGGCTTGAACGGGAGAAATCGTGTATTAACAAGGCGATGCACGTGCCGTTCAATATAAAGAAGTGAAACTCCAGCTGCTGGAGCAGTATTGAAATCTTATTACAAACAATTAGTTGGTCCTTTATTTATGGCAAGTGACCGATTGCCGAAACAGTACAAAACAGCACAATACAGCACAATACAAAACAACATAAACACAAATAAGAATAAAGCTGGGGTCACCGCCTTGGAACGGTCAATGCAACGCATTGGGGGTTTAAACCTGGTTATAGAGCGCTCAACCTCACACTTGGCCCAGCAATATTCATAATACATTTAAGTGTAAATAAAAATTAACGTCATAGCATTGTAACTCAAATTAAACAATAATAAAAGGGAATTAAAACGCATTCAATTTAATTACTATTTAATTACTCAATTGCATTGAAGATACAAGAGTAACAGAGTTACAACTTTTTGACGAACGATCAAATAAAACTATTAACAATTGTCAACTACATTCCTTCTTTATAGAAAAAGATTTGAGAATATAGCGTCACGGAGTTAATATTTTAGATAATCATCGCGCAAATACAGGAAGAAGCAGCAATAATGGTTGTAAAAATTCCATATTACATTGCTTGGTTGTTTATGTGACTGCTAAAAAAAATAAT